>JBCEWB010891383.1:0-15737 GCA_039654565.1 Peronia peronii
GGTTGACATTTTGCATGGTTTGAAAAAAGTAAATAACATGATGAAATAAATACCCCATACATTGACACTTAAGGATAAAAGAAGTTAAATCTTTAAATTAAAACATCTATTCTCTCACATATTCCATTATTGTTAAACATTTTCTTCATAAATGTTGGTGAATTCATTCCAAGATAAACTGTCAAGAGCCAAATATGGCTATTCACGTCCACACTTCAGATGGGGTGACGCGTGACCTGACACTATTTTGTTTTTGCGGGTCTGCGCATCACCCCCCTTCATTTGTGAGAGGTCTAGGTCTACCTAAGAACATTACAAGTTGACCGGATGATGCCGCGACCTTATTATTTCTAAACAAACAAAGCAAGCTCTTACTTGTAGAGAATGCGGAATGCTGAGCCGAAGACCTTACGAGATCTCAGTAGGCCTGTTGACTAGATCATGTTCTCTTTCTGTTCGTATATCTCTAATCATGAGGGGATTGTCAAGTGATGACCTTTTACAGTTCACAAATGGCAAACGACCGCTGAACACAATGTTGAGTCTAGATCTTTGAGTAGGCCTAGATCTATGTAAACATGATTCGAGATCCCAATACAAGTCTAGGTTGCCTATTGCCATTCGTATCTTCATTCCAAACATGCGCACAAAACATTCATACTTTTGTTTTCACTTTCTTCGTTCCACAAATGTATCGAAACGTCGGCAGCCAGCAAGACGCTTCTGAATCAAAAAGTTCATTTTTTCGGCTTAAGTTTAAAGTCTGAAATTTCCTGACCAATAATCTGATCTAATCCCCCGCGATATCCATCACAATGACGACTAGATCTAAAACTGACGTCGTTGAATCGCACTGGACCTGCAGGCCTAGACTAGGCTAGATCTGCAGTGAATGAAACAAAGAAAATCATCAACATCAGGCACGTAGTAGGAAATGAACTTACGGCAAATGTAAAATACCGAGCGGCTGTCGGGCACGTTCTGCAAACGGAAAGTGAAAAAAAAAAAGAAAAGGTCCTTTTTAACAATTGGTCACAGAACGAAATTGTCCACCTGTGCAAAAATATAAGGACTTTTCAAGGACTTTGGCAACAATTTCCAAATTCAAGGACTTTTCAAGGCCATGAATTTTTTTCTCAAAATTCAAGGACTTTCAAGGATCGTACGAACCCTGTTTCTAGGCTAGCCTGGGAGGTGTTACGCAAAGAGTAAATTTTGCAACAAAGAGTAATTCTAAGCATTTTCGAATTCTTCAAGAGTCTTCTCTGTGTAATTCAGGTAAATTTTCAACAATAACACAATAACAAGGCCCTAAATATTACCATACTTAGGTAGCTTTGAATCTAACCTAAGCGAACATATTACGTGCACCAAGAATCTAATCCATTCATGTGGTTAAGTAAGTCAACATATTGGCTCAAAACATCATTTAGATCTAGACCAATCAGTGATGCATCCTCCCAATGTAACTGAAAATTCTACTTTAATTCCTATGTTTTTGTTGATATTTGGTCATTTTTGCCTCGGAAACTGATCCCACTAGGATATTTAGTAAACCCGTAACACACAGGCTAAACAGACCGGGTCTGGATAGCAAAGCAACACCAAGCAGACCCAGGTCCCTATAGCAACGGCTTCCCCCAAATGCAACATCCAAACCTCTATTCTGTTGATTGAGGAAATCTCGTCTCCTCACCTATTGTCGCACTATAATTCAAGCACAAGTCATTTGTTTTCACTTCGTTTCATGCAATATTTAGGTCTGGATAGCAAAGCAACACTAAGCAAACCCAGGTCCCTATAGCAACGGCTTCCCCCAAATGCATCATCCAAATCTCTATTCTGTTGATTGAGGAAATCTCGTCTCCTCACCTATTGTCGCATTATAAATCAAGCACAAGTCATTTGTTTTCACTTTGTTTCATGCAATATTTAGATCTAGATTTGGTCTAGATCTAGAACTAGATTTAGATCTAGATAGATAATATTACATGCATGAGCTTTGTACCTAAAGGACTGGAGGATCAGTGGACAGGGAAAGTGTTGAAGTTCCTTGATATCCACATTGTGTCAAATTACACTGATTTGAACCAAGACCATCTATTCCATTCTGGAAGTAAAACAATCAGGCTACAGTTGGCTGATCTTGCTTCAAACTGAATTTGACATGATGCATATGCTAGGTAGGCGCCGAATCGCAAACACCCCTTTAGTGCACCGACTCCAGATCTAAATTCATCGTAGGACTACAATTACAATAAAAAGAAAAAAAGGATGTTATCGTCTAGGTGCAGTGAACCCTCAATAAATGCTGCCATTGTCTAGATCGAAGTGATTTGAGTGCTGTACAAATTTCATTCAGATTCAAATTCTTTGAAGGTGGCAAAAGCACATCCTTTCGCGATGACTGAACTCAAACAGTGACCACCGGACTAAGCTGGTTTGCGCGCCACCGAGGGTAGCCGTGATATAAAAATAGCATCCGTGTCCGAATGTTCACAGGAGACTAGCCGGACACGTGTCCACATGGTGACCCTGGATTACAAAAGGGATAGTTTAGGATCAAAAGTCTTTTTGTCTTAATTAAGTGAGTTAATTTAAATAAAAATGAATGCAGTCCTCCTCAGTCACAATCTTGGCTGAACTGTACTATACTTGGAAATTTGGCACTTCCATGGTTTTGTGGTTCCAGTCTGTGTGTTATTATATGCTACGGAAATCATGAAAATGGCACATATTGATTACTGTATTACATGATTATGCTTGCTGCATTAAGTCTATGAGAATGTACTCAATACCAAATATTAATTTTTTAAATAATTTTACACTGTTACCGGAACTGTCCACTCCCATGGCCCTGATGTTAAGATCTAGCTTTAGTTCTCATTTTAATTATGAATTATGTTTACAAAGTTTACAAACACCTGTTACAAACACACAATCATTTATCCTTTTCTTTCTATTCTATATATATAAAAGAATAGAAAGAAAAGGATAAATGATTGTGTGTTTGTAACAGGTGTTTGTAAACGTTGTAAACATAATTCATAATTAAAATGAGAACTAAAGCTAGATCTTAACATCAGGGCAATGGGAGTGAACAGTTCCGGTAACAGTATAAAATTAAAAAAAAAAAATTAATATGTATATATATATATCTACACATACATACATGTCATGCATACCTTAACCCTACTCTACTCTATCCTAACCCTACCTCTACCCCTACCCCCACCCTAACCCTTCTCCTAACCTAATCCTAACCCTAAAGTGAACAGCACAACACCAATAAATAATCTACCCAAAAAGTTTATTTGTCATTTTAGACACTCGGACAACGCCAACAAAGTCATAATCATATTGACAGTAATAAATCTACAGTATTTTTTACGTGCAAATGGACTTATATTAGTTTTCATAACCATGTCCCTGTATAGTTGGATTGCAGTAATTGATATGTGCCATTTTTGCGACTTTTGTAGCAGACACAGACCAGGACCACGAAACCATGGGAGTGTCAGAAATTTTTCTGACAAGGTGTTTGTTATAAAAAAATTTTGTTTGTGAGATTGTTGGCCAGTCTCACAAACCTCAAAGTAGTTCTTGGTGCTTAGTGAAAAAAATGTTATAAATATGAAAGGTGATCCCAAGTCAGTGTTAGTGAACAGTGTTTTGGATTGATCATATATCTGTGGTTTAAACTATTATATTAAATTCTGCAAAATTATTGAATTTCAGCACTGATATCTCATTGTATTTATCTTAATGTCATTCTCACATGTACTGAAACTCACGAATATTTGAGCTGCATGTCACATTTTTTCAATTTTAATGTTATTACATTTTATCAGAATCTCTGGACATTTGAATCACCTGGACATCTCATAAGAGAATGTCTAACAAAAGCTGGCTTAGAGTTTCAAGGACAAGATGCTATGCGAATGCATGCAGCCATTTTTTGTGAAGTCCTTCTCAGGTTAGTAGATTAGCTAATAGATTTTCATCAAAGACTTAAATTTTTGAATTTTGTAAGATGGAATACATAGCAGTATCTGTTGTGAACCGAAAAATGTTCCACGAATTTCAGGTACAAGCAGTTAATAGTTAGTTCATTGATTGGTGGTTGGTTAAAAACATGGGTAGATCAAGAACAATTTATTAATCATATTTTTCTTAACCTGACAGGACTTTTGCACCAAAACTTTAATTGAGATAAATGAGTAAACATTTCTCGTAAAAATAACAGGGTTGTCAATCTTGATGCTGCATAGAAAGTAGCAAGGAAGTTGAATGAGACTTTTAATTTTAATATTTCTTACTTGATGTCATGGAAGAGAGCCTGGCAACAGATGATCACATCCTTTCTTTCCATGACTTTGCTGGTTGCAGTAAGGGCAAGCTAGAGCTATGAAGTAAAAAAATTAACCCAAAAAGTTTTAAACAATTTTTTGTCAGTGATTGTCAGTCATGGACTCCTCTCCAATTTTGAACCCTGTCTTGCTTAGGAGCATTAAGCTGGCCCTGTGAAAAATCGCATTTCAAAATGGAAAAAAATTGCTTTTGAAACACTAAAAATTGCATGGAAATATCCCCTGAAATTGCAAAAAAATTGCAAGTAAAATAAGAGCAAAAACTCTCTTGCTAACCACACTTCTCCCAAAATTAGCTGATAAGTCATTTTTGTTGTAAAGTTTGATTACAGTCTGATGTACAACAATTTCAGTTACAAGAGTATCACTTCATGAAAGATTCATGAAACATCCGAGATTTGATGTTTCATTCCTTTTTCTTTCTGTTCACAAGCATCACCATATCGGTATCCACTAGAGAGCTGTTTCACAGTTAATAATATAAATGCTATTGCTGGTCATAAATCATTCTAGGGGACTGATAAGAAAATTAGTTCCAGAAACTACTTTCCACAAAAGTTGACTTGCCACAGATATGCTTGTATAAATATCTTGGTATTTTTTTAAACTATAACTTAAGAAAGAAAAAAGTTCAGCATCTGTTTTGGCAAAATCTGATTGAAGTTGAAGATGGAAAAGCTGTTTCCAGATTTAGCGTTTGCAGAACTTATCTTGGACATTTCACTCTGCACGTGAGAGAGAAGCTTCCATCTGCCAAACCAGCATACGAACACTAGTCCTTAAAAATGGACCAAGCCTACAAAGTCAAAAACAGTTGATCTAGACCTAAGCTTGGCTCGTATGTTTCACTTTCCTATTGCTGGCTAAAATCCTAACAAAACACAGCTAGAGTTTGACAGTCTCCTTCTGCCACTTGTTTGTGTCTCTCCATTTTCAGCGAGATGTTTTGATTACGTTTTAGATCTAGATCTAGATCTATCCACCAGACCTTGCAAAACCATTGATCCGCACCCCTAGCATAATTTTGAGTAGGGAATTACCTTCTGTTCGACTGCACTTTTAGACTGGTGACTATTTTTCTTGAAGAATCAGTCAATCGCCAAAGATCTCTTAGGGGCTAAGTCTTACAGAACAAGTAAATCCACTATACAATCTAAATCTACCGCTCTCCAGTGTCATAGGAAGATAAAAATTAAGTGATATGCAAAGGGACACTACTTGCGATCACTAGAGGATTGATCGTGTACTTATCATTGGACAGATTCGCTGTTTTTCTCCTCAGTTATACGGGAAAAAGGCAAAAATTGCAAAAAGATCACGGCGAGGTACAAAATCGTGGCTGCAATGCAGCTAGGGACAGAAATTGTGGCCGCAATGCGTTTGCAAGTGATAAAATTTTCTGGAGGGCCAGATTAAGTATACTGTGCGACATGGACTATCTACGTAGTTGAAAACCGTGCGACACAAAATGGGAGAATTACCAGTGTTTTTTTTCCTCTGTGTGACTAGTAGATCTTTGTAGGGCCCTGTATACGTGCTTTTTTATGGTATTCTGTACTAGTTTGTTGGGGACATAGTCAACAGTTACAACTACTTGTTCTTTACCTTTTTTCTTGTCATCCTTTCTGCAGTTGAATAAACACATTTATTTTGTTTGCATTTCTTGATCCTCAGGGACTCCAGTTCAGATCAGCAAGCAGAGATAGATATAACATTCCAGTTTTCTGCCCAAGATTACTTCACATTATTAAGAGATGAAAAGCTGGGCTGGTTTTCATTCCTGATTGAGGTATGTTATGGGACTGGTTTGGGGAGAAAAAATTTGCTGGATATATGGTCCTGTGGAGAAACCCATGCATTGCAAAACTTTTCAGTTTTCATTTAAATGTATATAATAAAATGATGTCTTTGATGCATTTTTTTTTCTTATTTGGGTAGCATAGAGGTATTCCTCCTGATTTTATTTGAAAAGTCAAACTGACAAAAAGGTTTGAAGAAATACTTTTGAGAAATAGAGTGTTCAGAGTTTTCTTTTATTTGTCAACTGTTTGCCATCTGATGGACTTATGCTGCAGAAATGTGCTGCACGTAGATGTCTATATACCTATCTTGATTATTTTTATTTTTTATCCTCATTTCTCCGCATATATTTTGTTTTCTGTACGATACAGGACGTGGTCGTGAGTCACAAGACTGTGCAGCATGCAGAGTCATATATATTTTGTGAAATGTTGGAGATATATCTCGATGGTTGTTCATTTCTTGTCATCACTTCCCCACAGAGGAGACAAGGTTGTCATAATACTAGATATGACTGTGACACATTGTGAGACCCCATAGGGTGAATAGTCAGTTGTGACATTTGGGAAATATACCTTGATTGTTATTAATGTCTTGTTTTCACTCTTTCAGAAATGTTGCCTTCTGCCACGCTGACCACATCTGACCACTTGTCAAATTACTAAACACGGCACTGACACATTTTTAAACTGTGGGTGGGTGGGGGATTTGGGGGGTGGGGTGGATGCAGTCAGTTGTGAAGTTCTGGAAATATCTCAGATGTTTATAATTTTTTCTTTTTTAATTACTCCTCCAGAGATATTGCCCTGTGTTATGCAGAACAAGATTGTCATGGTGCTGGTGGTAGTATGTGTTAGTGCTATGTACATTGGACAGTCAAGTGTGAAATCTTGGTGATATATATCTCATTTATTATTATTTTTTTTTCTCTAGTCATTTCTCCACAGATATCATGCTTAACGAGGCTGTCATAGTCCCCGGCATAGTGGTGACCCATGTTACTGCTATGTACAGTGGACAGTCAAATGTGAAATTTTGGAGATATATCTCAATTATTCATTTGTAGTCAGCTCTCCTCCACAGAGGAAACAAATGTGGTAGCACATTCTGAAACTACAACGGGTTGTAGTTTTTGGAGATATGTCTTGATTATTTCTGTCTTCCTCACTTTTCCTCAGATGTTGCCCTATGTCAGGCTGAGCAAGGCTGTCAAGTTGCTAGACATGGTAGTGATGTACTGCAAGACCAGAGTGGATGCAGACTTTGATATTACAGATGTCCAGCTCTTGCTGTTTTCTGTGACATTGATCAACAGTATTGCTCTCGACTTTTGGCTGGCTGCCAGCAAAGATGATCAAAATTTGAAGGAGAAAGGTGAATAATGTCTTTATTCCTCTTGTAGTAAAGTTAAACTGTACTATTTGATTCGGTTTCATCTGCTCTAAATAAACAACCACTGATAACTGTCTTCAGAAAAGGATACAGGGTGTTCCTATATCAAGCTCACAATCTGAAAGGAGATATACCAAACCATCTTTAATTCCAGTTCTATTTTATTCTCAGAAAATGCAGTCATCAAAAGAAAAATGAATGAGAAAGACTGTAGATTTTATGTGAAGTCTTGCTTTTTTTTTTTTTTTATTGATGTATACTTTTATTATTTATGGTTATCTTATTTTCTTATATGTATTTAAGTGATCTGTGCCTAAAAGCCTGGTGACCAGGCGACAAGAAAAACAAGCTTGTAGGCAGATGGGCTTCTAGTCATTCTGCCTTCTATGATTCGGTGATTATTACCATTAGAAATGTGTCCATTCGAGTAGGAACAATTTTCTCCATACCATATGTGATGCCGCCAGTCAAAAGCATACATAAGTCGGTTTGTGTTTGGGGGGTAAGGAGATATATACATCATATTAAAGGGCAGTTCATGCCCTTTTCAATGATACCAGAATCATTCCTGTAGTTCTAACGAGTGCTGAGTTATGCACGATTAAAATCAGGAAACTGGGTCACTGAGCAGAATCAAAATTTTGAGAAATCGCCCTTTAAAGTTGGGATATCTAGTCTCACTAAAAATCCCTAGCCACCAGAAGTTCACCATATTGAGTTGTACATCAAATTAAAGATAATTTCAAGAGCTTCCTATCTGTGAAAAAAGTTGAAGGATTGGACAAAGAATAAAAAAGATATTGGAGTTTGGAATGACAGTGTGCTCATGAAAACTGAGGAAATTCTACCCAGACTTAATTTTTACCCATACAATTCTTCATGAGTATGACCCATGCTGAATTATCCTTAAGACTTACGCCACTGCATTCAGTTGGTGAAAGCTAAATTGTTTGGAAATAATTTGATTGTTAAGAGATTATTGAAGACATCAGTTTCTGATTACATAATTAATTTCTTCCCCATTTTCCAAATTCACTGAGCTGAAGGCTCAGCTGGTGGGTACAACTTTATATCTCATTAAACTAGAAGTGAAGATGAACAATATATAAAAGGTTTTCAGTGAAAAAAAACAAAACAAAACAAAAACTAGTATACTGGAGAGTAAAAAATCTAATTTTTTCTTTGTTCCAAGGATATAGATACATGTATAGAAATTAATTAGCTCATAAACCTTAGTCAGTTCTCTTTAAGTCAACACACATGAACATTGATAACTAAATTTTACAAGGATAAAATTATGAGCACAAAGAATATTAATAAAATGTTTTTTTAAGATTTGGAATAAACTATTCTAAATTATTTCAGAACCAAAATTTGAAGCAGTATGATACTGAGAAATTTAAAAAAAAAAAAAGGGACAATAAAGAAGAGGGTCAGGCATAGAGACATAATAATAAAAATATCCATGCTAAGAAAATAAGGGTCAACTTACCCTTAGGTGAATAACACAGTATCTATACAATCCAGGAATTTTTCAAACTCAAGCAATAGATAAAAGACACAGTATATCCTTGTGTTCCTCCTCTCAGAATTCACTATCTTTTCTTGCACAGAATCAATCACTCCATCCTTCAGAATAGATCAGTCTTTTCTTGTACAAAAGAACCATCAAATGAACATTACTCTTTTGAGAATTCACTTTTTATCAGTTGTACAGGAGACGTATCCCCTTCTTTCATCATTTTGATTAAAGTCATAGTCCAGAATGATTGTTGTCTTCTCTGAATAGTTGACAGGAAATCTCTTTTCGCTGTTACCTGGATGAGAAAAAAAAATTCAGTAGAATAATTTCCTAAATGTTTTACCAATGTGGATAACAGTCTAGATGTGTATGCATGAAAATCAATGACACCTATGAAATTGTAAAGAAACAGTTATTCAAAAGGCTACATTAATGCTCACAATTTGCAATTTGTTGGAAAAACTACGTCAGTGCACATACTTTGCGATTTGTTACAAAAGCTGCTTTAATGTTCTTGTTTCGCAGCTTATTGAAAAGGCTGCATTAAAGCAGTTATTTTGCAACTTGTTGGAAAAGCCGCATTAAAGTTCATAGTTCACAACTTCTCGGAAAAGCTGCATTAAAGCCCTTACAGAACAACTTGTTGAAAATGCTACATCAGTGATCACATTTTGCAATTTTTCAGAAAAACTGCATTATTGCTCTTAAAATACAATTTGTCAGAAAAGCTGCCTGAGTGCTTATATTTTGCTATATATTGGAAAAGCTGATTATAGCATCCATTATCCAACTTCTCGTAAAGCCGCAATAAAGCTCTTATTGTTGCAACGTATTAGAAACGGTGAATATTCACATTTTAAAATTTGTTGACTGTTGAATAATACACAGAATGTAGATCTCAGTCTAGATGTCTAGATCTTGGGCTTGGAATTTAGTTTTTAAAATTAGATCTATCTGTAGATCTGAAATGAAAAAAAAAAAGTCTTGAACTGTGTTCCAGAGAGTTTTAGTTACTTGATGATAAGGTATTGTGAGTAGATTTATAACTAGATCTAGATTAGATCAAGATCTAGACAGGACACACTAGAATTGGTGGATCAAGCTAGGATAGAACTAAGCTTAGATCTGCAAAGAAACAATTAGATAAGATAAAACATAGTTTAAAACTCACTTTCAACGTCAGAATGATTTGTGGATCAGGAAGAATTTGATAAAAGTAGGCAAAACATGTATCACATCTTCACTCTATTGCTGGAGCACTTCACTGGAGCAATCCTGTCAGTCTAGTCACGAGTGGGCTTCAATTTTGATGTTACTCTCCAAAAGTTGAGTAACATGCATGCTAAAAAGCATCATCATCGGAATAGTGATCAGCAGTAGCATGTTGAAAGTTCTTTGATTCAAAAACGCTAAAGTGTGTGGAATAAAAACAACAGGAAGAAAACTTTCCATGATCGGCACTTGTATTTCGCTCACCAATAGCGTCACCTGACCTGGCGTGGCCAACCAGCGTGGTTGATTCTCCAAGGTTGTTAGGGAAATCGAAAATTGTTTATAATATTAAATGTTCCGTCACTCATTTATTTTATTACAATTCGTGAAAAAAGACCGTTGTTGAAGTGAGGGAAGAAAAACGCTTTCCAGTGGTACCACATTCATTGGGGCTGAACCATTCGTATACGAGAGAGGACATGGAGAAACACAGTAAAAACTGCCCTTTTCGCACAGATTTTCCCCTACCAGATTGAAGATGCCTCACTAAATTCGCTTCAAAATGCACTTTAGAAGTCGTTTTGAGTGAACCCATTTGGTAGGAACAAAGTTAAGTGGTTCATTGATGACTTGAAACCAAAATCTGAAAATCGATAAAAATTGACCTTGCCGACTTTTTTCACAGTTATCTCGAATCGGACTCAGCAATTTATATATGCATTCGACCGGCGGCGTCACATATGTGTTTTGTAATAGCAGTTCCTGACCTATCGGGGTTTATGATTTCATCAGTAATGCGGAGCTGCTTTCAAACATTGAGTATAAGTACTCATCAGTCTGTAGGCTAAACATATTTTTCCTCTGGGTGCTGCCATATTGTTACCAAAAAAAGAAATGGTTATAGACTAGTTCATGTGTGGCCTAATTACACAGTCAAGATGAAGTCCCTATCTCCCCCTCTTTGTCTCTCTGATCTCTCCACTCCCACCCTATTTTGGTGCATATCTAATGTTGTGCATTTCTCACCAGTGGGCAGTCTGAAATGAATTACACAATCTGTACTTGCATGTCCTGGCCCAAAACCAGGCTTTTAGGTAGATTTTTTTTTGTTAGCAGATTCTGAGGCAGGTAAATTATGGTGTAAAAAAAAACATTTCACAGCAAAGGTCGGGCTTTTAGGTGTGGGTTCTGAAATGATGATTGCTGTATTAGTATTATCATGATCTATGGCACTGTTCACAGAAGATGGAGAGACCCCAGCTCATAGATGCTCAAGTCATTCTTCCACCAAGTTTCAGGAATTGGAAGGAGACATCAAGCGTTTGTCACATCACATGGACACATGTTTGAGGCTCCTCTTGCAACTCAGCAACATGGATCAACTCTCCTGTGCCATCATTCAAAGCACAGATGTTTTCAGGCAGCTCATAGAATCTCTGGCATTTTCCACTGTCATTTTGTCTCCATATTACACAGCCAGTGAGATATTTGACACCGTGCGCATGTTCTACACTGGCAAGACAGCAGTCCCAGAAGTGGATGAGCGAGGTGGAAGGAGGAGATCCATAAAGCGTAGTGAGAAGTGGGCAGAAAGGTGTAAACTTGATGATGAATTTGCAATGCATGAGGTGGTTTTGCCCATGGAATATAATGTCAGAGAGACAAGAGATGAAAAAGCTAAGTTGATCCAGGGCTATAGTGTATCAATGACAGAAGAAGTTGGAATGTTTGGCTACATAATGACACATTTAAAATCTTCCATTTCTCCTGCATTATATTCATCACTGGTTGAATTCTTTTGTTGTGGTGATACCAGCTGGCATAGATCATTCTATAGCTCGTTCAATAAACAAATGATGGATCAAAATAACCTACATAACGGGCTGCACATTCTGTCCTGTCAGAGCTTTTACTCACAGTTTGTCAGTTGTTTAGCAGCAGCCCTGAATCGACCAGATGATCCATCGAATAAATGTACAGATGATGCCAAACAAGTGACGCAGATATTGAAGGAGAAGAACATTAAACTACCGGAAGAGCTCTCCAGCCTGGGGAGACCCACAGAGACAGATGTCGAAAGGATCCTGGAGTCGGGACGAGATCTGGCTGGGCCGAATGATCTTGAACATGTGACAAAGGTAGCAAAAAACCAGGAGAAAGGATGGAGAGGTATGATATGATGTCCATAGCCTGTAGAATTCACCTTTTACATTGAATCAGTCTTAATTAGTTCTCCACTGCCAGAAGAACATTAACTTACCCTATTAAATATTACTGCTAGTTTCTGAAAATAGTTAAATGTAGCTTGAAGCCTAGTCTGTCACCACTGCTTCTTGACTTCCTTGTTGCTTAGAAATATATTACCCAGCAGAATTTAAGGACCATTTTTTCAACAGCTCATAACAAAGAAAGCTTAACCCACTCATTTCAAAACGTTTGCAAAAGTTTAGTACCAGCCATCCATCTTTTACTTCAGTTGAGTTAAAGATTTATGGTTGGCATTTAACTTTTACAAATGTTTAGAAATGAGTGGATTAAGCTTTGTTTGTTATGAGCTGTTAAAGGAGTGGTTTTAACTTCTATTGAGTAATATAAAATGAATGCTAGGGCAAATCAGGTCAGTTTTCCTAGTTGACTGTGTTTTCACAAACCAGAAGTATCACAGTAAAGGTACAGACAATGTGGGTCAGAGGTCACATGCATGCCTGCTATCTAAGAGTTCTGGATGATGAACTAATGTTGCATATAATCAGTGCAAATTGAAATATTACGAGAAATTGTAATTTATTTGTTGGGCTTTTGTCAGGAGTTCCTCACTTCTCCAACAGTATTTAATTCCCTTGAGTCTGAGCTATTTTTAAACTTACGACTGCTGGACTCAGGCAGTTTCAAAGGTTGAACAAACCTATGCAGCACAGAAAGAATCTACTCCATATTCAGGCAATTTATATATGACAGTGTAAAGAGACAGCACTTTACCATGAAAAAAAAAAAATTCTATCACTTTTAATTTATTTGTTATTATTTTCCAGAGAAAACCAAATCTGCATGCAGGCACAACATTTTATGTCTATCACTTTTTTGTCTTCTTCATCACCTATCACAAAGTCTTTCCTCTGGATCAGAGTTGTAATGATTCAGTTCATCACTAGAATCAGTACTACATCACCTAGCACTTCAGACCACGTTTTTTGTTCACCAACTTGAATTAGAACCATGATATGAGTGGTAGCCCGGTTAGGTTAGTTTAATCTATGTAAGGTAAGTTTCTGATAAAACTATTCTGGACAAAATAAAATGTTATCGGTAGAAAGTAATACCTTTTTGCTGTGGCGATTCCCTCGGCTTTTGTGGTAAAATAAAGGAGAAATAAGGCTCTCAGTCCACCCTGAAGGATTGCGGGCAGCCGTCCTTAGTGCAACATGTGATCCCGCAACATGTGCGGGATACGACTCCGGTGAGTGGAGCACAGGATGACGGCATCTGTACCATTTTTCTATTTCATGTTATTCCCCAAGCAATGTGAAATCTTTTTATCATACAGTTTTCTCTACAATGAGATGCCACTCTTTCAGCAGTTGCTGCAGTTCCGGTATTTTCTTTACTTTGCCGGTAAAGATCTGGGAAAAACAGGCAGTGGAAGAAAATTTCAATCAGAAGACTGAAAGATAGGAAGACTATGCCATGCAGATTGTAGCTTGAAATATCTGTCGAGAGTACTCTCTACATTTTGAGTGAATGTGATGTGAATATGAAACATGTGTTTCACATCTGTTCAAAAGTGGTTGTGTGATGCCATTTTTGACTTTTTAAGCAAGATTTTTTTCTTCTTCTTAGCCTTTAGTTTCATCTAGAATCACCAGAGCGCCTTCTAACTTTTTGTCCTCTCATCTTCTTTATTCATTGTGGTTGTGGACTTCCATCTAGGTCTTCACTTTTCATTTCTC
Organism: Peronia peronii; assembly: GCA_039654565.1. Classification (NCBI taxonomy): domain Eukaryota; kingdom Metazoa; phylum Mollusca; class Gastropoda; order Systellommatophora; family Onchidiidae; genus Peronia; species Peronia peronii. The sequence continues at coordinate 14,244 of JBCEWB010891383.1, forward strand.
CACTCCTGCATGTTGTTGGTTCGTCTTTTCTTTTACATGTCTTTTTCGCTTCCAGAGTCATAAATCTATTATACTGCCGTCATTTTTAAAAATACGGTATATGCAGGTTTTTTAACTGCATATATATTGTATTCTTAGAAATGACAGCATTATAAGTGTATAAGGAATGTTATTATATGTAAGACCATTCAATTGTGTCACTGCGTATTTCAATCTTTTTTTTTTTCATTCCACTGTTTGAATTGCGTAATTTCTATTTGGCTTTTTGTTTGACTTTATTCTAGTGTTTTTATTGTTGTGAATTTGATCTATCGTCCTGTTTATTTCAGAACTGTTGACTTTGGGACTGAAAAATACAGATATTGAAGGATGGTGGAAAGCTGGGTATGGTCATTTACTTCACTTTACCTCATCTTCAGCATCACCTGTTTGTTGAAATATGCTGATTTCTGGTAGTAGGATGGGAGGGGGGAGGGAAGTGAAGCTAAACTCCTCCAACCCTCTGTCCTCTAGTGCTGTTTGGGAATTGGCTAATCCAATTCCTGGTCTTTCTTGTGTGTCTCTTCCTTTGTCTCTCTCATCTGCGGCTGCCTCTTATTGTACCTTGTAAGACAGTTTTGCACAATCGGATAAGCTTCTGCTTAACTCAGAGTCAAAAGAAAAGTATCGTTCTATCTCATCATCCCGCTATCTCAAATAATTTACATCTTCCATATGATTCTCTAAAAATAAATTACGAATTCTAACTCAAAGTTCTTTCTTCTAGCAACATTTTACACTGAAAAAATAGGTTTTTCAGCATTTCTGCTAGTCACAGTTTGAAATTGACACAGGACTTAGAGAAGGGGTTTGTTTTAACATTCCATGCTGAAACAAGTTTCTCTGGTATTCAGAGAGGAAATGGGGACAATGATATGAGATGCGACACGATGAAATCAGGCTGTCATCAAATTTTAAGCATATGGAGTTATTGGTATCGCTGTGAAACTTATCCATTTCCCTTTCTGTGTGTGAAAAAAGTTTTGTTGTACCTTAAGGGGGGGGGGGGGGGGGTGGGTCCTGAAACTTGGATTTTGTGAAAAAAAAGGAGTTTGGGTTTTTTTTTTTTCCTTTCAAGCCCTGCCTTTTCTGCATCTAAAAATGATATAAAAAAGTGGATATTTCCATTCGAACATGTTTGACCAATGGCCATTCAACATTGGGCCTAGTCTACTGTCAGCCAGGATTTGGCTCCACCTGGCTGCTACATGCAGTTGCAGATCATCACTATTTGATTATATGTAGGGCAAAGAGTGCATAAAACACTTGATTATGTCCTCATCTAGCAAAATCACCAATTCCAGTGCCATGGAAGGACATTGGATGGCCACTAAGAGGCGAAAAAAACTGCTGATCATGCAGATTATCAGAACAGGTACTCTAGAATGAACTTCCACGTCCTATAAATAGTAAAACTTCCCTTTCTTTCTGCTATTTCAGAGCTTAGTTGTGGAC
>JBCEWB010891494.1:0-15735 GCA_039654565.1 Peronia peronii
CAAGCTGGGATTAGTTACATCGACTCAAGCATTGCTTTTTCCTTTGATCTTATAAGGACGGGGACAGGAGAAAAAGAATGACTCATTAGTGAATACATATGATTCGACGTCGATTCATCAGTATGATTTATAGTAAAGTAAAGAAGCACCGGGACCTGTTCCAAGAAAAAAGATCCACTCATTTGAAAGTCGACTCATGAGGGTTCGGCTCAGGTGTAGTCGACTGAATATAAATGACTTTGTAGAGCACCCAAGACACAATTGTGTAAAACTACAAATCTGTCTGTATATTTGAGCACAAAGTGGAAGGTTTGCATTATGGGATCAAATTTTTCAAAGCTTCATTTTGTTGGCTGGAACCTTTTGCCTTTATGAGGTGACAATTTTGCAGTCTGAGAATGACAAAAAAAAAAAAAAAAAAAAAATTTTTTATTTAACTGGACATACAACCCTGTCATTCTAAGGCCATGATTTTTCAAATTATTTTGATAATGTAATTCAAATGTTGGCAGTAAATGTCATCAGTTAAAGATTCAACCAACTCCTGAAAACCACACTAAAATGATTTTCAAATCTTTACCACAGCCATGGCCTGACGAAGAAACAAATGAGTGAAAAGTAAAAAAAGAACTGACCAAGTGTTTGGTCAGAAATGTTAATATTCAACTTTATTTCCTCTTGACCTGTCCACTTACCTGCACACCCGCACCACTGTCTGTGTACACTAAACCATCACTGCTGTTCTGTGACAGGATGGAGGCTGGACTAGCAGAGTTACGACCACTGGCATCTTTGGACTCTCTGAGAAAAGTCAGAGATGAACCAAAAACAACATGACATTACTCTGAGACTGAATGCCAAATATGTTATATGACCATATAAACATCTATGTGCCCCCAGCCAAATTATCCATAGCACCATCAACATATAAATCTGTATATAAAGAGTTATTCGAGAAAACTTGATTGAGTTCACTGAATGCCAGACCAAAAAACATCAGTGGTTAATAACTCGAACTACTGATATAATTCTGCTTTTCTCCTTCAATGTCCACAAGTTTCATAAGTGTTTGTAGACTAATGTGGGCAGATCTTGTCAGCACTACAGAGGTTGTTGCTCTGGTGAATCATTTTGATAAGAATTATTCCAGGTAGGCAACTCTAGGCCTATTTCTATAATCCACATGGTCTTTCAACAACAACAACAACAACGAAAAAAAAAAAAAAGAAGGGGGGCAGGGGGGGGGGGGGGGGGGGTGGGAGAAAGGGAGAGAGGAAAAAGAGAGATAGAGAGAGAAAAACAAGATGGGCTGTGACAACATCATGACATCTGAAGACAGTCTTCACAGTCAATACTTTGCCTTTGTGATTTCATCTTTCTTTCTAAATGAATGTCAATGTGAACCTCACTTTCTCAAGTGATTGAGATATGCATCTTTACATATCTACGTTAAGTTAATAACATGCATCTTAATGTTTTCACGATAATAAGAGTATCACTTATCGACTTATTGACAGGCCAACTCACCCAAATGAGCCTGATGTCATTGGCGACTGTCCTCTGATTGGCTGAGGGTCTGTCAGCACGGGATGACATAGATACTCAGACCTCAGACATTGTTCAGCTGTCGGCCTCAACATTGGGTTTGGACACATCAGTTTCATGAGGAAGATTCCCAAGTTGCGGTCCTGCATCATTAGGACAAAACGAAATATTCAAATACCACAACTTCCAATGCACTGCTCAAAACGCAAAACAAAAAATATCTGGCCACTCCTTTTTGTAAGTGTGAAATGGAGTATGGCATTCAAGAGAGATTCTTGTGGAATTAATTGCAGAACAAGAATCTTGTAGAATTAATCATAGATTACAAGGGTTCTTGTGGAATTCATCACAGAACAGGGACTCTTCTGGAATTAATCACAGAAAAAATGTGATTCCTGTGGAACTAATTCTAGAACAAAAGAAGCTCTTGTGGAATTGATCACATAAGTAAGATTCTTGTAGAATATAACGCGAGGGATTCTTAGGGAAAAAATCACAGAACAACACATATTCTTGTAGAATTAATCATGCACAAGAGGATTCTTGTAGAATTAATAATGGAAAATCTCTAATGCTTGCAACATGATTACTGTAATATGCAGATCTTCATTAGGATTCCTAAACTTTTTCTTGCATTATTGGCACACAACTCATAACACAACAGATTGCCAATGCGCTGACAGAGCTGGCCAAAAGGGCCATGTTTTTCATGTAACACATGAGTAAACAATCAGAAAATGATGTGGTAAGTTCTGTGGTAAAGATCTGATTACCAGTCTCTGTGATGCATAACTTCTTTTCTATATGATTTTTCTCGCTGCAGCACAAACAAGTTTGGACAAAACAACAAAAAATATCTGACTCACCAAAGGTACAGCCGAAAAGTCTACTGTGCCTTCTTTTCTCTCCATGAACTGTACAGTTGGATGGTGCATCTGAAATCAGTAATGGAAATTGTGACAAAGCTAACTTACAATAACGACTCTAAAACAGAGAAAATGTTCTCAATTTAAAAAGAAAATGTTGACAAAGGCAAAACATTGTGCTCTAGAACTGTGGCATGAATTTTGTTGACTAGCTGCACAATAGGTAATTAACAGGAGTGTGTGCACTTAGATTAATGTTCTCTTTCTACCAAATCTTTTACAACAGATTATGGTCACTTTTACTGATGGATTTTCCTGTTAGGTATACCATTCATAACTGAAAAAATAACTTTAACACTGTTTTATAGATTTATAATGAGACAATGATCACTATTTTCTCTTGAAGCTTAATATCTCTAATATGTTACCATATTGGCGTTCTTTGTCTGAAAGAGCTTATATCTTCTTGATAGAAGTTTGATAAGATTTTCATTGAATTCCTAAACACTACCACAGGAGCACAATTCTCACCCAGAGAGCTAGAATGCCCAAGCAGTATATATCCACTGAGTGAGCTGGTTCTGCTGGCAGCATCGTCTGCTTCATCTCTGGTGAAATTATCTCCAGTCCACTGCTTGTTGTGTAGCGAGATCTGCACCGGTCAGCCTGGAAAAATTATGACTTGCTGACTTCAACAAATAAAAATCATTTGCTCTTAAATAACTGAAACTTTGCTTTCATATCAACAACGACAACAATAAAAAACTCTATTGGTTACAATTTTTCACTCCTTTTATACCAAATCATTTTCATCAGGTTGCTTTCCTCTGTCCATGAAATTTCTGATGTACTGAACGATTTAACTGGTGGTGTTGCACAACACAGTTTAACATTCTTATTGTTTTGTATATTTCAATTCTGTTTTCAGAGAAATATTTATCAAACAGTTCCACTACTTAGATCTCCTTCCCTATCGCTCCAATCATTATTAGCCACGTTATTGCTGCCCCAAAGTTTGTACACTGATGACCACACTCCCTTTTCCCTGTACCACCAGAAACACCATGCTGTCTAGTTGTAGATCTGATGCTTCTGGATGTACTGGACTTGTTAAGATCACTTTTAATGCATTCTTTGTCATAAGAACTAGATCTTGACTTAGATCTTTACCTATACAGTAGTTCACTGTCATCAGAATAATCGTCACCTGGTGTAGAGTATTGGACACCATCACTGTCCATCATGCCAACACTTTGTGATGGCCCTGATTTCAAAACAACCAAATTTCTGGACTATTCAAATCATGCTATGCCATAACAGAATGCGTTCAATTTCATGCATCCTCAAAGGATGTTACTACAAGAAAATAATGAAAATGAAACTGCAGCAAAGATCAAAACAGATTATGTTCGTTCATGGTTGGTCTGGGAAGAATTCAAAGAATGAAGAAACCATATTCACAGGTCAAAAAGAAGTTAACAAATTTTCAGTATTTTCTAATATACAATGCAGTTCTCTTAGCTTCAATAGTAAGAGATATGAGCCATCCATTAGCATGTGTGTTCTGTGACTGAACATAGAATTTCAGTACTGTGAAGTCCTATCTAAACTTTAAAGAACCAGAGACACATAATTGTATAGTTTAAAACCAAAAGCATTTCAACCTTTGACCACCGCTGACAATGGAGATACCTGGGAATGAGATGTCATCTGCACTCAAATTAAAATATATGTCCAAAAAAAAAAAAAATGAAAACAACTTACATCTAAATCACTACAACTGGCAAAACATGTAAATGAATTACTTACATCTGTCAGAGAAAAGTCTGGTGGCAACAACTTGGCATTGCCCACTTCATCGACAACAATAAACTCGGGCTGAATTTGCCCATGGACGAAATTGAAGAGATTCAGAGCCTGAAGGGCCATGCACAGGCTCTTCAAAATGGTCTGGCATTGCTGGGTAAATAACAAATACATTTTTTTTTTAAGTAAAAAAGGAAAGACATATATATATATAAATTAAAAAAGATGGTTAGAGAAAACTGACCCTAATGAACTGTCACTTGTCTCAATCACTTTCCATAACATATTGACATTTTGCTATTGGCGTACACAACTGTGAACAAACTGACATCTAACCAAAAAAATTGCAACCAAAGTAAAATGCAATGTATGAAGATGCTTAATGACAAATGGTGCAAATGCTATTTCCCATAGATCTGTTTATCATTAACACATAACATTTCAGGACTTAACACATCTCTATCTAGCTCCTCCAAAACATTGTGTAACTTCACTGCTCTGTCTTGTTCTGGACTTTTTGAACTACATGAACTCTTTCAATGCCAATGGTCCAATAAACAGACAATCTCTAAATCAGAATTTGTATTGTTTCTGATAGCTGCCAATGCCATTTTTTTTTTTTTTTAAACTGTCATTATGAATAGTAACTCTTTTGTATTTCTGTTTTCACAAAAAAAAAAAAAAAAAAAAAAAAAAAGGGGGGGGGGGGAGAGAGAGAGAGAGAGAGAGGGATGGTTTGGCCCCCCCTTTCACCCCAATTTTTGATGAATTTTCTACAGTTCACTTTCAAATGTTCTGGCACAGCCATGGCAAATTCCTTGGCATGGAAAGAGTTGAATGCTTGAACACAATGCAAATTGCAGAGCAGCTGTGGTTGAAGAAACTGTCCGAGTTAGGCTACCTGAAGTCCTTGTAGTGCTTTGGCTACAACATCACAACCTAACCTGTTTTGTCAGAGCTGATGTTTCAATCAAAGTAGACAGCAGCTCTCCTTGTTTCTTGACTTGCACATAGGCATGACGACTGTTCTGTGGGTGGACAAGCATAAGAAGACAAGCATGAACAACAGATCATCGTCCCAGAATTCAACTGTCCTAATTACAACATAAATCTATAAGAGTTAGGAAAAGTTAATTCTGGGCTGATGAGATGTCTCTTCACTTTGGTAATATTCCACAACTGACCTATTACATAATGCAGTAATGCTGTTGTAATTTCAATCTCTGCAATGAAAACACATGGGATATATTTCCACAGATATGCTTATTGCTGCAGAAAATGACAACAGAATGGTTCATTATGAATTAAAAAAAAAAATATATATATATAACCAACTGCAACACAACTTTGGCATTGCTTTGTTTTACACGGAGTAAAGTCTATTAAGAATGGTGAAACAAACACAATACTAACACACTTACTGACTTTGAAAAAAATTCTTAAAAATTTTATTTTTTTAAAATACCACAAAGTAAACAGTACCATTCTATAGTGGTATTCTATACTAACCTTATCAAAGAAGACAGAAGAAACTGGCTCCAGGTAAGGGGAAGATGCATTTGTGTACAGTGCCATGTGTGAGAGAAATTCTTCCTTATCTAAATGATTTCCACTGCTAAGGAAGTATTCCTGGGGAACAGAAATCAAGAACAATTAAAGATATTAAAAACGGTGGAAGTAACATCATGGGGCACTATCAACAAAAAACTGAATTAATAATAATGTATGTCGAAGCCAGTCCCATGACAGGGGGAACATTGATGAAATGTGGCTTTGTTTCTACGATGTGACATGTCTGAATGCTCATCATTCCTCAAGAGCTGCCTGCCATATGCAAAGCATATACACAAATCACATGTAAGCGAAAATTCCTCAGTCTTTACCGATCTCAGAATAATTCATTACAAATTTTATATCAAATAGCACTGCTGTCTCTTTGAAGCAATTCGGTTACACTCACACTATGAATAATCTATCACAACACTGTACACGATATTACTGGTCTAGATATGCATAAATCACAAAGTTAATTCTTGGAGTGAATCTATTTATTTCTTATCCTGTCTTCACAAGAGAAGAGATGGCAGCATCCTCAAATTTGTGAATATAAGACAATAAGTTTAAAACATGTATTTGTCTGTGCCCCTATTGTTGGAAAAATGACAGGCACAACGAGTTACTGACTAATGTAAATTATTTCATAACTCGTTTCGTGAATAAGAAAAAAAAATAGCTAATGTTGAAACCTAAAACAAAAGTATACAAAAGTATGTCCCTTTTTATGAAGGTACAATATCCTGAAATTGACACAAGAAATATATTCCAAATTTATCCATATACATATCACAGCTTATTTGAGCTGAGATGTTCCATACCTTTATAAAGATGGGCTCTCCATCAAACTGGGAGACAAACATGCCACTGGAACTGCTGCCAACACTTTTCAATTTGAAGTGATCTGGAGCGTGGGACAGCTTCACCAGGCCTTTGTAGGTCTTACGGAAATTCACAAAAAGCTAAGTTAATACATAAGAATAGGAGAAGATACCAGGAATAAAGAGTATATGAGACTGACTGAAGGCTGTGATCCTTTGTCTGTTGTTTAAATCATCACTTCAACAATTCACATAGAGACTACAAAATTTGTTTTCTTTGTGTACTGAATCATATAAGTTCACAATTTGATGGTAGGCAAAAACAAGATAAATTTAAAAGCTCATGTGAGGGAAATTAAATGTTAATTTAAAAAGTGTTGAACATGATGAGATATAAAAGACAAAGAACTACAACCTTTACACTCATATTTCTTTAAAACAGTGAACTTCGTCCTGATGTAACTATAGACAAGTAAATGATTACAAACATTTGTAATAGTGATTTCGAGTCTATAATTTGTATTATAATTCCAAGTCTGCATATAACAGATTACACTGCAATCAGAGAGCTGCATGAAATAAAACGAGAATGAAACTGCTTACTACATCAAATAATCTCTGCAATTATTTTTTATCTCACAAATCTATAGGAGGTAAAAAAAAAAAAAAAATTAAAAATTTGTTGTACATACTTTGACAGTGATCACATTCCTTACATTCCGTAAAATGTTAGTGTCATGCGGTAACATACACAGGTGATGGACAAAACAGCAACACAAGATTTTTCATGACAAAAGTTTAACAAAAGATCTGAGATTTCGGATCAATTCCTGAATAAACGAGTCTGCAAATGCTTTAGATGGACAAACAATTTCCATCAATAAGTTCAACTGCAAAGTTGACTGAGTATAATGTAGTATCAAATCCAGAACACATTTAGAGGCAGCACTCACCAGATGTGTGCTAAATCCTGTATCTGATTCCGAGTTCAACAGTTCTGGGAAATGTGCATTAGCCAACTGACTCAATTCAGACTGTAAGGGAGAAGAAAAAAATATCACTCTGGAGACCCAATTATCATGATGATTTTATCATGCAACCTTATAGCATTCCCTTCGAAATTCGCTATTATGAGATATTACAGGTGCCTGGACATTGATGTGAAGAGGAACAGTTATCAGTAGAATGCAAAAAAAAAAAAAAAAAAAAAGAAAAAAAAAAAGTTTCAAGACTGGGTCAACTTTGGTCCATGCCCTATAGCCTAGAAAGGGCGATGAATAATGATGATAAGAAATAAATCATATACTAATCAAGTAAATATTTCACACATAGGCTACACTTTAACTGTTAAAACTAATATCATTAAATACTCTCTGCAACAGCAAAGGATGCAGGAAAACAAATATTATACAGCAAAGATAATGAATTATTTTAACTACTCTTACATATCATTTAAATCATTATCCTCTGCTTACCATCAATTTATCTTCCTCTTTCAAAGCCTTGTGGATTTTGTTCCTGATATCTTCTAAATCCTTCGCAACTTCCTCCAACTCTTCAGCATCTTGATTCTGGAATAAAACAAGACACAGCTTGGGTGAAAATTCTTACAGACCAAAGTAAATGACAAAACAAAACTTGGACCTCTAACATAAGTCCAAGATATTTTCTGGCTTTATCAATGTAATCTTTTTGCTCTCTTTCTCTGTCTCTTTCAGGGCTGTCAGTGCAAAATTGAACCAACCCCTGAACTCAGTCGGCCGGCATACCAAATTACACATACAACTCTCATTTCAACCCGCAAAGATCTAATCACATACAAAAGCAAACTGAATGTTTTGTCACACGAAAAACAATACCAGAAATTCTAATCGTTACTAATGCCAATGATGAACAACACTGAGAGACTGTGCACTTAATACAGTACAACTAGACTAGATCCAGATCTCAAATGTAGTCTGCTAGTGACTAGTAAAATTATAAATTTAATCGCTGTAGAAGCACCAAACCGTCCAAACGATGACACACACAGGTGACGCTGAGACAACATAGAAAGAAGATCCAGATCTAGATCTACTGGCCTCAAACACTGTCTAAGAACCAGAACTTGCCCCACACAGGATAATCAGGTGAAGCGCTCTTTAAAGTTTTTAAAAAAAAAAAAAAAAAAATTCAAAACACTCTAAACTGTCACTAGTAATGATATTTATAATATTAATTCACCAATCGTCCACTCCATTCCATCCACTGGGTAGGCTACAAAATAGAGATTCAAAACGTGTTCCCTGGTGTGGACTGGAAGGGGATCTTTTCGGGTCCAGCGGCCAGGCTTGCATTTTTCAATGACAAAGGAGTAGCTCTAATTTAATATTATAAGGCACTATGATTTCATAGTCATTTCCTCCTGGGCCAACATCAAACCAATCTGGCAATAATGCACAAAACTCTGTACTGCAGATGGTCTCCGGTTACAGTTCCATACTTGGTATTTGCTAGTAGAGAAAAGGACTCTAAATTTACCAGTTTACCGGCAATTTTGACAACCGCGACGCCAGAACCTTGGGTCGCCGCAAATCCCGGATTTTGCGATGATCCCCGGAACTCCGACAGCCCTACTCTTTTTTTGTTTGTTTGCCTGCAACAAATCTGTCTTGACTTTAAAACCAATACCTGGTATTTTTCTAAAAATGCAAAAAAATTTCTAATGAACTCCGAAAGATACAATTAGAACAGCTCATTATTCGAAGACTTTCTTATCTGCTTCTTCCTCTTTTTTGGTAAACAATTTACTCATGCAGTTCTGTTCCTTAGACAAATTTAGGTAGATATTCCACAAAAACAGTAACTGGGGACACAAAATCATTCTGCTATTTTTACCTCCTCTGCATCTACTTTGTCGGCCAATTTGTGCCTCAGTTTTGATTTCAGCGTCTTCAACTTAGCTCTGACAGCCTGTAGTTCATCTGTGGTGGGTGCTGTTTCCAGCCAAGGGGTGATCTGCTCTTTTAGAGAGGTAAACTCCCGCTGCACGTTACTTAAATGTTCAACACATAAATTCTCTTCCTGCAGATCTCGTAGCAACACTTGGGTTAAAGATCCTATAAGTACTGCATCAGGACTGTTTTCCTGTTTGAGTAGAAACCATTCATAAATAAAAAACAAGTAATTTTCTACTTCACAAGCCAGCACTGATAATAAAATATACAAATTCAAAAAAAAAAAACAACAAAAAAGGGCTTATCCTCAACAGATCTGTCAATTTCATTTGCCTGTCTCATTTCTTGACCATCAGCTTTAATTTTTGTATTTCTGATTATGAGATTTTCAGGGCCACTAACTGTCAGGGACTTCTGTAAATAGCTCAGGAGATCCGCCTACCTGTCTCAGAGAAAGAGGCATAGACATTTACTGAACGACAAAAATTTCATATATTGAAGGACATCAAACTGTTTTCATGAAAAAAATCAGAAATTTTGCGCCAGCCTATTTTATTAAGTCACACGCTGTCCATTATAATAATACATAAAAACCTAAGCTTATGTTGATAAGATTTTGCAAGTTTCCACTGCTGGGTGAGTTGGAATTATTTACTAGAGAAAAAAAAAAAATCAATAATAATAAAAATAATAAGAGAAACACTGGCACTGCCCACTGGCTATCATTGTCATTTTCTTCAAATGAGAGCTCGTCATATCTAGGTCCAGTTCTTGTCTCAAAACTGCTCCCTCCTTGCACCAGTCTTCTTTAAGACCATGACAGTACCATTTGTTTTTGTGCAGGCATTCAAGTCTTGACTTTCAAACAACTCTCACGTAAACATTTGACAGTATGTGGTTGGATATGACTAACTAAAGCTTCCAAACTTAATTAGAATAGGTCTTGAGCTTCAAAGTGAGCCACTGAGCGATGATAGGAATCTTATTTTGAACATTCGCAAAATTCTGTCACACTTTCCATTTCCTAGTCATGCCATCTATGCCTGATTTTTATCATGTTAGAAATAAAAACAACGATAATAATAATAAGAGATATGATCAGCCAGTGGGCTCTACCACAAATACATAAGTCTGAGATGGCCAGAAAGACGCTTTTCTGATTAAAGTTGCCAGTTTGACATTCTCATATGCTAATTATGCTTCTAAGTTTCCAACAAATGACCAAAATAAAGAGCTGCATACTTATGTCAAACTTGGCAAGATGTTTTTATTTCATAAGATAGCTGACAGTAGAGTAAATCTGTCAGACCAAATCAACTTACTGTATCAGCCACAGCAATTTCTTGCTGCAGAGCCTTTGCGTAGCTCTTCAAGGTCACATCGACATCTTCTGGCAGTTCACCTACTTCTACTTCAAGACTGAGGGATAGGACCTGGATATGGATGCAAGAGGAAATGTGAAAGGGGGTTACCTGATTTTCGTGAAAGCAATACAAGTTCTCTGTTTCACTACAAATATAGCCAAAGATAACTTGAGACTCTTTACAGAATAAAAAGACTGACTGTAAGATAGATGAGTGGACAGACTGGCAGACAAAGACACATATAAAACTGACTGGAAAATTATGAATTAGTACCTTAACATACACCATTTATCACTTTAAAATGCAAATGTGCAGCAAAAAGTGCAACTTAAATAAAACTGACTCACCAATATAGCATTACAAATATATCACTTGTATTTTAAATGATCTTCCTATTAATAGGGGAACAAGATTTATTTTCTATTTTGACGTACAACCACTCACAGAGTTCAATTGAGTAAAAGCTGAATTCAGTGTGGATTCCATTGTGTCACTCAGTCTCCTTGCTCCTACAACATCCCCCTTCTTTTTCACCTGCAATTCATGAAAAGCAAATTACAAACACCAAACGTCCCCACAAAACTGATCACTATTGTGAATTGTTTACCTATCAAGGTGAAAGATTCATAAATGATATTTTTGATAAATCAAATTTTGAAGTCAGTATTCACAACAAATATAAAAATAATAATAATAAATATAAAGTAAAAAAAAAAAAAGAAATATAATAATAATAAAAAAAAAATAAAAAAAAATCACCTTTTGTTTTAAATTACATGACAATTTCTACTATACACACTTGTTTTTTTTTTTTTTTTTCATTGTCAGCCTTCTAGACAAAATAAATGAAAGTATATATTTATCTATAAATTCATGTTCAGGCAAATTAAATCAACATGTTGGATGAGTACAAACCTTCCATTCTTCGAAAGTTGGCAGAAGGCTGTCTAAAGAAGGTAAGTTTGGAATAGGAATCTTGGTGAAAGCATCATAGTGTTTGGTGAGGGCTGACACAACATCCTGTGGGAAATGGAAAAAAAAAAAAAAGAAATTGAAGAGACTATTTTCATCATCCACTATTATGCTGGAAATTAAACATTAGTTTGGGGTAACTGGATCAGGGTCTTTCATGACAGGTGTGTAGATGACAAGAACTTGATCAATTTGTCCATAGGGATACGATGGAACTATCTGACATATTGCTAAGGCCTTTCCCAGTAATTAACAAAATTATATTGAAATCATCACATATAATTTGTCAGAAACTAGAAGATGAAACAACTCAGGTAGTTAAGTTGCAGAAAAGAGAAGAAAGAAAGCACTGTCTGACAAATATGAAGCCGGCATGAAATGATGGTTCAAGCAGCAACGAGTTTGCCAGTTTCATGTGGGCAGACATAGGGAAAACCACTGCCAATTAGTGACAGGGTTGTTGGTAGTTTTATCTGCCATAAAAACTGAAAATCGGTGCCAACATGGTAACTACTACTCTGGACATCTGTAACTTCAGCATCCATTCTACACTGGAAGCACAAATTTGATTCAAATTTGACACCCTGAGCGAGTGCTTGTTGTTACTTTTTCTTATTACCCAATGACAAATGACATGTCACTAGGTAGAATGAGTCTGAAGTCAGATCTTTCACACACAAATTTTTGATGTCAATGGAAAGGAAATGAGTATTCTTGACACTTGGTGAGAGAACAATGTGGCTGTGACTCTGCTGTGTTGAGACATTCACACTCCAAGTAAACTCCTGTCACCTTGTGTTTCGTAAAAATTCTACTTCCTAAGTGAGGCCTCTCTTGACATTTGTCTTGTATCATCTGGAGGCATAACAAATCATCTTGATCTAATCAAAAGTCCTCTTAAATTTATGTCAGATATTTCACATCATGCTGCTGAGATAACGAAAATAAATCTATTGTCAAAAAGCTATCGGTCGCTTAAGTACACTGAATGAAAAAAAACAAACAAACAAACAAAAAAACCATAGGCTCTTCTTACTTTTACTCTGGCCCCACGATCCTGAAGAGGTACTTTGTTCAACTCCTCAATGGTCGTGTTCAGTTTATCAAACAGATCCTTTCGTAAGGTGTTGCGTGTTTCTATTTTGTCGCTCAGGATGGCCTGTATGAATAAATGGAGAAAAGTAAGTGTGCTGAAATGGAGAAAAGTAAGTGTGCTGATCTCTTGAAATACACAAGGGTATAAAATTTTAGGAGAAAGCGAATAAACATCCTTGTCTGACAAATATGAAGCTAGAATGAAATGTTGGTTCAAGCAGCAACGAGTTTGACAGTTTCATGTGGGCAGACATGGGGAAAACCACTGCCAATTAGTGACAGGGTTCTTGGTTAGCATATCTGCCAGAGAAATGGAAAATTAACACCAGCAGATATTCTGGATGCCTGTCACTCAAGCATTTATTCCGTACTGCATAGGTGTGATCAGAATTTCACAGCCTGAAAGAGTGGTTTATTGAGCACTACTTTTTCTCAGGAAACCAAAGATCAGTTTGGACTTGAATAAGCTGCAACATACACAGGAATGAAATATCTGTCAGGAACTATCTCTTTGCAGCACAGTTAAAAACAACAAAAAGAATGCTTATTTATTATTATCTTTGTTCCTTGTTCAACAAAATGAAAGTTACAGTTTCATATTATACTGCAAATTCCTGAACAGGCTGTTTTCAACAGCACAATAAGAACTCTCTCGTCTGGAACAAAAAGTTGGTGACAGGATAGCTATATTTCCACAAAGTGAGTTGGTAAAACATGAAGCTATTATGGTTTATACTTCTAATTTACCTTGTCCGAACACTTGAGAATTTCATCCTGGGCACTTTTGTATGCATTGATTGCACTGATAACTTCGGGCAGGGACGCAGCCATGTTGATGTCGATTTTGTCTGGACCCTGTACCAGAGCAACTGCAACATCTATGGGAGTCTCCTTATCCAAAGGGAACTGGTGCCTGTGATAGACAAACAAACGTGACTGACCAATCACCTTCGCAGTTTGCACATTTTCTTCACACTGAATTAATTTCATTGAAAAGATATTATGGAAATAGTTATAAAACATTGTCTTCTATTGTATTTCTTACATTTGGATGCCTCACCTCAGAACAGGAGATGAAAAAAGTAAAAATAAAAATTATGAATTTAGATGAGATCACAGATCTGGCTTAAAAGCATACCCATACAATTACATTCCAAATAAAGAATCTGGAATAAACTGTTCAGAGAGTATGTTAATTATAAGTTCCAGCATAGCAGATTCTATTTCTTAAGTGTGAGCAAGATTTCATTACCTAACAGTCTTATATATGGACAGACAGATGCCCAGTAATAAAGATGTCAATCAATATGAGGAATGCAAGCAACAATCAATTTGCCATATGGACAAGCAAATCATCACATTTCATTTTGTACGATTCTAAATTACTCTGCCTTATACGACCTGAAATACACCCCCCCCCCCTCCTAGACACACTATAATTCTACTGCTTGCACTGTTATTAAAAGAGCAAAAGCGAAGTTCCAAAACTGTCTTTCTATTGACTTGTTCAACATGACCTATATTTAACTCTCAACTATTCTCATTTACAGACAGTGGATATGTCCTATTTAATTCAATTGAAGGTGCTATATCACCTGTTCTAATGTATATCATCAGTGAAATAGACCGTACTTGCATGATATTACATTTTTATCCAAAATGTGTGAACAATTTCTATTATGAACGAATGAAAATTTGAAAGAATACTATGTAATCTTTTGTAACATACCTTGTGACAATTTTCTCCTTTTTCTTTCCTTTTTCTGTATGTTTATTCCATTTCACTAGAAATGGGGAAATCTTTCTGTAATGTGAAACAGGCAGTTTAAACTTAGGCACATCACTCACCGTAATTTCCGCACCATGCCGGTCAGGATCTGTAGATTCTTGATCTGCAAGATGAAAGTATCGATATGCCTCAATACGGTTTCTGTTTTAATCCTGCTGATAATGATCTCCTCCCCACTCACATACCACTTAATCATGGTCCCTAGAGGGTAACAACAGAGTCTGATGTTTCAAAACTGTCTTTGCTGCACATCAAGGCCTTCGTTTATCCTCTTTAAACATGTATCAATTTTGTGACATGCAGCAAGTCAATTGTGTACAAGGTCAATAAAAGTCAAGCCAATAGCTAACATTATGAAAGTTTAAATTTCTGGTCACATTTCAAGAAAAAAAACAAAAAAACAAAAAACAACACAATAATTATAAGAAATTTTAACCATCATCATCTGCTGATTCCCAAGTTCATTAAATATTTAAAAAAGCTATTACAGGAGTAGTTTTCTGTATATGCAAAGCTCGAAGAAATGACAGAAATAATGATTACCTGTCCTGATAAATTATTCTCCTGAACTTTATTTGACAAGCTTGTGAATTCTGTCTGCAGGTTCTGAAAGATGCCAGATGAGGAATAGTGTATGACTTTACAGGCACAACATCTTCACACTAATGAAAAACACTTTCATTCACACATATTGATTCCACATGGATAAATAATCTGCCTTTCAATTATCCTCTTTTCTTCGCACATCAATGTAGTGTAATTTCAAATATTCTTCTGGAACAAATTTTACAGTCAAAACAGAGAAATTTACTAATAATCACCAGTGGACTCACTAAATTCTTTATGCCATTTTATAAGCATAATAATGTATCTAATTTTTTGGGGGGGGGGGGGGGGGGGGGGGGGGGGAGAGGGGGGGGGGGGGGGGGGGGGGGGGGGGGGGGGGGGGAGGGGGGGGGGGGGGGGGGGGGGGGGGGGGGGGGGGGG
>JBCEWB010891604.1:0-33013 GCA_039654565.1 Peronia peronii
ATACAACAAACTAGCGATAGAACGAAAATGATTTCCATTCCCTGCAAATTTCGTTCTAACCGTGTTTGAGTGTATATGTATTTCATTTGTTTGTAGCTGTGAAATTGACCGGAAGCTGTTGATGTATGTAGTATAACTTGTAAGATATAATATTTCAGTTATTTGACTAGTTTCTTCTGGGAAACAACAATTTTTTGTACAACAAAAACTGGAAGGAAAATGGAGAACTCTTGACATACAGTGAAGCTGTCCCAGGTTTTTGCTTTTTTTTAATCACTATCATTTAGGCACTAGATTATCATCATTACCTGCCATCCTTTGGAGGATACAAGTCGATGACCACAGTTCTCTTCGCAGTTTGATCCCTCCTGAGGCAATTTTATTGTGATTCATTTGCCATTTGAGGAGAGAGCTTTTTCATACTTAAACCAGTTATAATGTGAGGAAGACTTCTCCACCAGTTCCAGTTAATTCACAAGGCCAGTTCAAATTTGAAGATCAAATTATATGCTAATTTCTTTATACCTACAATTATGTACGACACATCACAATAGCTGTAACACATCGGGATATCACATCAGTGTCTGCTAGCAAAGTGTTTTTTCTCTTAATTTAGTTTCCACATTTCAAAATTGTATAGCTTAAGACAAACATTTTGAAGTAGAGTGTGACATGTGTTACCTGATAACTGTAATGTTGATTGATCACTTTCTAGTCAAAACCTGCCATAGTATTTCAAAATTGTATTCATTTTCATGTCAGGCTAATGCCAAAGTAGTATTAAGTTGAAGAAATAAGTGATTTCAACAATAATTTGTTCCTAAAGGAACCAGGCAGATACTGAGTTTTTCTTCTATCTCTGTTACAGAAAAAAAAAAAGTTAATAAAGAGTCTGTCAAAAACATAAAACCCACTATGATTTGTTTTTGCTTAAAAGAATTTTGTCAATAAACCATTTTAAAAGGTGAAACTTAGACTTTTGAGGTGATCTTTGTAATTTCATTTTTCTTGTTTGTGTTGACCCTACATGGAATGGGCCTCATACTCATACTGTGTTGAAATTGAGATGTTTATGCTTACATTAAATCAAAGTATTTTATTTATGTTGACACTGTTCAATTTTATTATATATTCGATGATGGACAACATCAAGTACAAATTTGTCATCTCTGGTTTTTTCTTTGTTTTCGTATCACGAAGTTTGAAATGGTATTTTGTGCCCCTAAGTGGTTTAAAGGTTTGTATTTTGTTCCATGATTCGAGTAGGAGAAGTCCTGGTTGAATGATTTCAATCCGCTTTCAATGTTCCTTTGCCTTACACCATCGGTTCCTCACTGTTGCTGTTGACAGGTCATTCCATTTAAAGTTTCTTCTTACTATTATTGTGTTCTTCATGGGAAGAAAATAATGGAGCCACTATGAAGGCAAAAAGCTTCTACATCTAACAGGATACAAATAAGGAGTTTTAGTGTCTGTAGTCAGTAGTCAGGTACTCATCTACACAAAACACAGCCAGTGACATCACAAACAAAATTTCCCAATTTACAATCTGGAAACCTGGTCAGGCTGACTCCAGGTGGCTTTCTTCACCACGGTATATGGTCAGTTTGATTTATATACCCACCCCGACCATTATTTGATAGCTTAATTTGTTTGGACAGCCTTCACAATTGCCAAGGGAGCTTTAGGGGGGTGTGAAGTGGGGAGGGGGGGGGGTCACTATTTTGCTGCATATGTCTCACGAACTTTCATATTTCTGCCTTTAACTAAGCACAGAGGGATACGAGTTGATGTCGACATGTAGGAGCCCAGGTCTATCCCTCTAAACACAGAGGGGCAAACGTTTCTGAAGGGAGCTTGATTGTTGGAATTACAGTTTGTGCTTGAAATGTGAGCTGTAGGCTAAATGTGTTAACTCAACAATTTATTTAGGTGATAGAACATCAACCTTTGACCAAATAGAAAAAAGTTGCGCTAATAAAGGGTGGCTCCATCAAAATCAGCAGCACTTCCATCCCTGCTGTATCATCATCCCATCATCCCCGTCAATACTGTCATTATCACAGTCTTCTATTCTTCACCACCACCTTTGTCATCATTTTACGAAAGGTGTCTTAAAATTAAGACGACTGTCCACCAGCAGCTAATCAAATACACCAAAAAAGTTGAAAAACAGTATGAAGAATTTAGAATTAAGCTAGTAAAATGAATTAATAACGCTAGCCAAATTTTGGAGCCTGCTTGGCTCTTCGTCGGGCATCATCGTAATATTATTCGTTTCCTTATTATTATTATTCACCGTCACGTTTATTACCATCATTGCCATCTTGTTTTTCACAATCACCTGTGTTATCATTTTCATCATATCCCATTTCTTCATTATTGAGCATCATGTCTTCCCTTTTCATCACGTCATCTAACCAACTTACTATTTTTTTTTTCTTCTTCACATCTAGCCAACCAACAACCATTGTCTTTTTCATCTACAACAAAGAGCACTTACAACATACTGTAATGACCTGTTCATGCCGCAGCATAGTCACACTTTCAAAGTGGGCACAAGTTTTGAAGGCTCTTAATATAGTATGAAGAATTTAGAATTAAGCTAGTAAAATGAATTAATAACGCTAGCCAAATTTTGGAGCCTGCTTGGCTCTTCGTCGGGCATCATCGTAATATTATTCGTTTCCTTATTATTATTATTCACCGTCACCGTCACACAAGAAGAAGGAATCCACCGATCAGAAATTCAGAGATTGCCACAGGTTAAAATGTACAGGTATTCACATTCATCTTGGATTACGGAGCTAGGCCTAGATGGTCAGTAATTCAAAATCTGGGTCCATTTTTTTCTTCTTTTGTATACGTTTTCACAGAGACACCTCTGTTTTCTGCTTCCACATTTACAACTCAAATAATTTGACATTTCTATTTTTTCTTTATCTCTTCTGTTTTAAATCATCCATGCTTTCTTATCTTCCTTCTTTCGATTGATTCCCAGATTAGCATGAGGTGTAGTATGTGGTAAATTTCATTCAGTAGGTCTTTCCTTTTGTCTCCTTTTCATACCGTTGCTATTTATTATATTACATGTATTATGTTTGTTTAGTTTCCCGTAATTTAATCGCAAACAGTGCTAGGCCTATTGTTATTTGGAGGGAATCAGGTTCAATAGGCTTTGAATTTATTAAGTCTGTCGCTCACAGGGAGGAGTTTTAGTCCTAAATTTCTTCCCCACCCCGTATTTCTCGTTTCTACTACGTTCTATATACGTCTTTCAACCCCTTGGTGGAGATTATCTCGTAGTTTCTACTAGATTTAGATCTAGTGGTTCTTTTACTCGCGCTTCTTTCCAGACTCCAGCGGGGCCCCTTTGTTAAAGAGCTCGCAGCGATCTGCGCCGGGTCTGGTATCTTTTAATAGTTATATCTAGGCATGCTAACCACATCCAACGGACATATTCGGTGGCAGAATCAGCCTGTCATAATAACTGGAGAAAAAACAATGCCAGATCTATACATGGTCAGTTTCATGAACATGCCGCTGCACATAAGAGGGGTGGGGGGTGTCAGCTGTATTCCTCAGGGTCAAGGTTATTTATTGCTGCGCACGCAGCTCGTTAAATATTCATAGGTAGAAGGGCAGGTCAAAGCTGGTCAGCTGTTCATGTCAGCATTTCATTTCCACTGATGAGATAACGAAAATTTAGCGGTAGATCTATTGGATGGCGTCTACTGCTTAAATACTATACATTTGTTCTGAAATATGACTGTTCTTCAGGATCCATTGAATTTAAAAAATCAAACACGAGTACGTTGCCTATTCCTATCTTTGTTACCATCATAAAAGGGGATCGTTAGAATGCCGGTTGAGCGTCTGTTAAATTCCAGTTCGTCAACATTTTACGTATTAGACTACTACCCCGATTCAACCAGTGCAGCCTTCAGGAAATAAACTGTGGCTTCCAGCTCAGCAACAAAAATAAAATGCAAGACTTGGTAGTATTAAATGCATCTTCGAGTATCGTCAATCACCATGTCGATCTACTTCATTGACTCAGTTATCACACCCATGACTGCCAAATTTAACTGGAAACAATCTGTCAGTCACACAGCATGAGCAACCAACATTTGTACCACAACAGTATACAAGCAGGATGCCATGCATTTTTCAAGATATCTGTCATGAATTATTTTTCATTGTTTTTCATCTTTACAGATTCCTCCTGCTGACACCACCGATGAACGGGTAAGTAATCATATGTAAATCTTAACACCTTTCTCTGCTCATTCCTTGCAGAAGAAGAATGTCGTGAAGCACTGTAAAATAGCTGGAAAAATTTTGCCATTATTAAAATCAATATTACTACAGAATTGAATTCTGTTAATTTTTTTCTTTTTGCAGAGAAATTTCCTGAAGGAAGGATATCCTATCTCATTTCAGTTTTCTTCACCGTGTTATAGATATTTCATTTATTTTATGCTTTATAATCAAGCTGTTTACTTTAAACCCATCTCCTCTGAACTCCAACGGTGCATTCTTATCTTTAATTTTCTCTCAGCAAAATGTAGTTGCGAACTTTCATTTTCTACCATGAAAAATGCATAGATTTCATAATCTTTATTTTGAAGCAACAGTTTTACTATTCACTCAATTCTGTTATTTACTCATTTAAACCCAAGTAATGTGACGGTGGTATATATACCGCAAGTGACTCACTACTCAATAGTGTGACAAATTATATACATACCAATTGGCTCTGCTGATATTTCTTGCCATTTGCTGAGGCTTAATCCAATTTTGCCAAATTATCGTTAAATGAAAGGCATAGCTGCAGCTCATTTTACGATCTTGCAACACTCAATGGAAATATTAGTTGGAAAGAGTATGAGACAACCTGAACTACTCAGTGATGAGCTCCTGTTAGATGGAAAGGAAGAACAGAAATCAAAGGCCACGTGGTCTACTCAAGTGCTCTCAAGTACCTTGTCAGTCTGTAATTCAGCCTAAGAACAATGATGCTGGAGGGGAGTATTAAATAGTCTTTGTTATTCTGTATTGAATAACAGCTAGACACCCACGACCATATGGCCCACTCAACAAGTTTCGCATTATCCAATGATCAAACTGTTGAGAGTAAAAGTGAGCTATAATTATGCATGGATGAAAGCTAAAGCAGTCTCTATCTATTCATGTACATACCAGATAGTTCACTTTTGTGCTGTCATTCTATGCCATTACTTGACCAGTTGTACATATTTTTTTGTAGCCATGTGAAGTCAAACGCTCACCTGTCTCATGTAAGAGTGATCAAAATCCAGGTGGCCAGCGAGGTGATAGCTTACAGTTTACATTGAGATACTATAACATAAATGTCAATACATCCCTTTATGAAATGGCTTGGTCCATGGAGTTACATTAGGGTTATGGATGAATGTGTAACAGAATGGTTTGTGTGCAAGGGGTGACAGACTTGACACCCCTATGTAATTGACATGTACTTGTAAGTACAGCCCTTCTACCGATGACTAGTTTCAAGTATTATGTGTCAAAAAAGGGTGGAGTTAGGGGAGGGATTTGAGGAAGCACATAGTCAGTCATAGGTCCGATGTAGATTTACAGTGTGCCATTTAGAAGGCTGGGTAGAGTCAATAGTCAATTGTCAAAAACGAATTGAAGCACTATCACCGGCTGCCCAGGTTGGCAGGCGGCAACTCGCCATGTTAAAATAACCTGAATATTGTATGTAGTATTCCAATGGCTTCAGTCTATCACAATTTGGCAGAAAGAGTTGCTGCAAACCGATGGTAACCATAGCAAATATTTTTTTTATTGTAGAACCCATTGATGTTAACTATCTATAAATATACCTAATAAAGAGTCCTCCAGGCTGAAAAAATGCAGATTTCTTTGCCTTGAATTTTGGCAAGAGGAATTACTAATGATAATGAATACCATAACTGTCTGTAAGGAACTATATTGTTACCACTGTATGATAATCATATGTAGAAATGTGCTAACAAAAAAAAAAGAACATAAAATATATGATATGTCTACGTACTTTTCTATACATACATAAACAGACACACACAGGCACACATGCTTCTACACACACACACACACACATATAAATATATATGCACATGCATTTAAATGCCAGCAGAAATTGGGGTCAAACGAGATGAGGTGAGATTTAACTCATTCCTGAGCATCCCGCCATGGAGGACCCCAGAGGCCAGGATTGATCTTTCGTCTAGTGACGTGAATTAAATGGGACACCCCCAAGGAGGACTTTGAAAGGATGCTCAAAAATGGGATTCCTGATCACTCTGGCTATGAGCATATGTTTACAGACAGATCCAAGAATGATAAAGCTGTCAACGGCCTGCTCATTTTCGGTCCTAGAGAGCTCTTGCTGCTGCCTGGATCCAGAATACAGTGGTCTCCGCCTAAGAACTCGGTCCACCTAAGAACCCGCTTTTTCTGTGAAACGGAATTTTTCCTCTATAATTTACCCTCTAAGAACCCGCTCCGGGCGCTCCCAAATAAAAAAATCCGCCTAAGAGCCCAGTGTCGGGCCAAGACACCCAAGTACTTATGATATAATTCCACATTATGCTGTCCACTTGAGAGAAACGCACAGTGCTAGATGTGCAGTAAAATGGGGACAGGGGTGGAGGGAACAGGTAGACAAAGGAATGGAAGTGATGGTTGATGTGTGACTGCATAATCAGGCCACATTATTAACCCGTAACCATTTCTTTGTTTGATAACACATGGGAAGCACACTTGTTATTGGCTTTGTGGATAAAGAGGAGTAAGTTTAGCCTCCTGGCTGGTCAGCTGTTTTGCTACTTTGATCAGTCTGTAGATACTTGAGTCACTCCTGCGATTATCCACAGCTTAGTATAGCAATATCTTGTTTTCAGCAATGATACCATTATGTGAAAACTCTTGCGGTGTTTAAGCGCTGGACAGTATTAATGTAATTATACGCTAAAAAAGATTAGGAATTGCTAGGTCTAATTATAACCTACACACAGAGAAGAAGGCTGTACTTATTCGCATAGATAAGTTTTTAATTAACGGTAATGATCAACCAATCACAGTAGTGAAGACAATCTGTGGTCAGACGGGTTGCGTAACTTTCCAGTCCGCCCAAGAACCCATCTGCCTAAGAGCCCGCTTTTTTTTGTCTCCCGACGACCGGGTTCTTAGGCGGAGACCACTGTACTCACATTTTCGCAGCTGAGCTAAGGCCATTGATATGACCAAATGGCCATATATACCATTAGTAAGTCCACACATGGAAACTTTTCTCTTTTCTCCTGTCATCCAGGCCTTGAATAGCCCCACTTTTAGGGATGATAGAGTAATTCACTTCCTGCAAACACCTTCAAAGTCTACCAGCAAGGGGCCGAGTAGATTTGTGTTCTGCTGGGTACCAAAACATAAAGGTATTGCTTGAAATGAATTCCATTGTCAAAGTTGGCCTGGTATTGCTACCTTTGATGAAGGAGTTCCTCATCTGAATCTCAGGTCAGCTATTATCGAGATGGCAACAGCGATAGGTCAATAGACTGAAAATAAACTCTTTTTATCCAGCTGGCCTTTGGACCTTGGTCAGGGTCTTCGCAGCCACGAAGACAATATCAGGTTGTCTTCAACACCTGCATCTAGGTCATTCTCACCTCACTGTTGTTTAGTCACATATACTTTTCGATAGTGTCGACTTAGAGATGTGTGAAAAATCCACTTCTTGAGTCACTCTCCAGATCACTCTCTGAAGGATCTTTTTCAGTTAAGGAGACCATAAACTATCCAGGGCTTCTTGCACTAGGTAGGCTTCTATTAAAAAATGTGAAACCTTGTAACATAACATATGAAATTGTGATTATTTTTTACATTTAATTTTAGTTTGTAAAAGTAATATATTTTTAGTTAAATTTTAACTTGTGAAAGTACTCAACTGTGCTGAGCACACTGTAGCCATAATCAGCTGATACCTGTAAAAGCTCAACACAAATGAACAAACAACAAGCTTAGAGTATGCAAATCGACTGAATAAATTCTGGTTTGCACAGATTGTTTACTAAAAGCTGTCAGGTGCAATTGATTGATTGCTATTTGATTTCTTCTTCTTTGCTATTGTTTCCTCTTTATTATCTCTATAATTAATACAGATTACTGTATTCTGTCATATTATTTTGAAAAAAAAAAAGTTTACATAGATGCAGAGATAGATTTATCTAGAAATTTTATCTAAAACTAGTACTAAAACCCGCTCAACAGATAGGGATTGTTGAATCAAGAATTTTGTGTTAGATAATAAATTACAAATATTTAGGAAAACATCTACAATTATTGTCTAATGAAAGGAGGGAACAGAAGGAGCTGTGTGCAATTGTAAATTAAGAGCGCCGAGTAAACTGAACAAAACAAAAGTCGTGAAAGAAGAAAAAGGGTTACTATATAAACAACAATATCACTGCTTAAACTTCAAATTGAGAAGTCAAACACTAAGATAGCATTGTAAAAGTAAGGGAGGGAGGGGGGAACCATACATCTTTAAAAAGGAGTTTCCCAGTCAACGACTGAACTGAGTAGAAATCAGGCTGATCATTTGCTGCAGGCTGCAATTCACCACACTACCCCTCTCCTCCAGATACCATTCTGTCCTCATACAATTCGGATCAAACACCCTCGCGAGGTTATTATTCAATTATTATCACATTTTTAGAATTATGTCAAATATAATAAGTTTTTTTTTGGATTTATAGAAACACAGCTCTTTATGCAACAATATTATGTGCCAAATTTCATGTGGATACATTCAGTAGTTTTCGAGTCTATAAGCCTTTTATGGGTTTTGTTGCAAATTTATAGTATAGAAACGTGTGTACATCAATAGTTTTATTGATTGAAAGGAAGTGTGGTTTTGTGTGAAAATAAAAATGTTGTAAAATGATTTACGGCACATGCATTTATAGAAAAGGAGTTTGGGAAAAAAATAAAGTTGTGAATCCCCTAAGTCACATCAACTCTCTGAGATTTTTAAAACTTTGTTGATCATAATGCATATTTGTGTATAAATAGACTGAGTTTTGAATTTTACTGCTTTAGCAGCTTAAAAGAAAGCTGACCAATTTTTCCACTTTGGAGAGAACTTGTTGATGTTTCTGAAGCTTTATCTGGTCCTGAGAAAATTTCTGTGCATGGCGGCATTCTCATTCTTTTCTTATTACAGCCAGCCTGAATAATTCTGTACTTTCGGCAGACTTCACTAACTATGACCTTTGTACATGTATAATAATAACATTGTATATGTACATTTGTCAAGATGCAAAGCTGATGTCATAGGTAGAAATGAAAAATTGTGTTTGATTCTGTGTTTCAGATTCACACTGTGTTCATGGAAGCTTTCATACAGAACAATCGCCTTGACCACATCAGTCAGATGATGGGTTATCATCCTGATTACTTACAGCTCTTCTTGACTACTCACAACTTCTTACTGAGAGAAGATGGTCCCTTGCCTTATGATTACAGATACTATATTGGCATAATTGTGAGTGCATTCATGAAATAATTGTTTTAAATAAGGACATACATACAGGCTTGAGTAAGGGTTTCATACTGAAACTATTTGCAGTCTAGTCTGCCTAGATAGACACAATGAATGCACGAAGTATAGTTTTGCTGTGATGTTTCTCTTGTAATTTTTTTTTCTTGTATTGCAAGAGCATCAGCAACCCATGTTGGTAAATTAAATAGAAGCTAGAATATTTGCTCTTTCAATCTTCAAATGCTTCTGCCTCAAATGTATGTGTGTGAGTTTTTATTGCACAGAGAGTGCATGATCTTTGAGTATAAATATAAATAGCATGAGCAATCCCCAGATGATTACGTGGCGTTAAGGTCTGATCTCAGCTTACAGTAAGACAGTCAATATGATGAAAAGGCCGAGAGACTGATTGTTTCAGAAATTTTATTTCACTTAACCACTTTACTGCTATATGCAGTAGAAGTACGTCATTTGAAGACCTATCTCATGTGCTAAAAGACGTCTTTGTAAGTGCATTCCAACCATTTCACCGGCTCAGTCTTCTACTCACTTTAATGCATAACTAACTCCGTCTACTCGACTCCAGCCGACCGTGGACCAATAGGCGGCTGCCCTCCTCTTTGCCAGGAGCAATCCATGGCATTGGTACTGAATGTTACATGAAAATTACATGTATACGCTGACTTGGAATCTAATCGCAACCTCTTGACTCATCCCCCAATCCACGGCATGTGGCATCTATCAAAAGATTCTACGTATTGATGTGAACCACGCTGGCCAGTGGTCAGAACATCAGTCTAGTTTTAGTGTCTCTAGCTTTGTTTTACCCCGTCGAACCTTTCTAATATCTATGCTAAGATCATCAACACGGCAATACCTAAAGATGGGAAGTGAGAGAAATAAAGAGAGACTGAGAATGGGTTGAGTGAGTGAAGAATTAATGAATGAGTGAGTGAATAAATTGGTGCGTGAGCCGTCAAGCGAATGACGAGAGTGGGTCTGTTTGTTTGTCCTAGCTCTCTGCACTGATTCTGTGTGATTTTAGGAGCAGCCACGCTTGCGATTTTTGGATCTGAAAAAGAAGTAAATAATAAATAAAATCAGCAGAAATGACAGCACTAGCAAGGCTCTTCAGCAAATGGGTTCACACTAGTGCTGGGCATGGACCTGGATATTGATAAACTGGATTTTCAAATGACCCACTTCATAATAACTGGGTCTAAACTGGATTTTATCCGTTTTCATCAGGGCAGCGACCCTCTAACTGATTTCTGGGCTGACAGGAGCCGCTTGCCATGTGATATTATAAACTCCTTGCTAATAATAGCACACAACTGGTCCCGTCTGCCTGCTCACCCGCTCAGTCGCAGTCATGTGTTGGTTTGCCTTGCCTATGCATGATGCCCACCCCACACCCCTCTTCTCCCCTCACATGCATCTTCAGACAGAAGGTCAGCCGGCCTAATACACATGTGGGGAAACGGCAATCAGCTGTGATTACATGGGAAACCGGGTCAAACATGACTTTGTTTTTGTTTTTTTATGCAAAGATTTGGATTTCGATTGATCTAAATAAATTATTATTATTATATATACCCTAATCCTAACCCCAACCCTATTGTTCATGTGGTATGATGTCATATGCATGCACAATAGCCTGGCTGACCTTCTGTCTGTAGACGCAAATCCTCCACTCTTCACAAATGCAGGCCGTTAGCACTGCTGTGAAGTGACTATTGCATAATGCAGCAAAGTGAATTGTTGCTTCATTGCTTTGATTTTGTTTAAGTTTATTTCCAATTTTACAA
Source organism: Peronia peronii (assembly GCA_039654565.1). Classification (NCBI taxonomy): domain Eukaryota; kingdom Metazoa; phylum Mollusca; class Gastropoda; order Systellommatophora; family Onchidiidae; genus Peronia; species Peronia peronii. The sequence continues at coordinate 11,374 of JBCEWB010891604.1, forward strand.
CATGAGTACATGGTATCCTATACCAGGATAGTCTGACCCTTTCACCACCTTAATACATGTATAAATTTTTAAAGAAAAAATCTCTCCCATGTTCATTCATCCAATGGCTTCTCCAATTTTTTTCTGCATGTTTTTGTCTGCTTTATTTTGGCACTTTATGAAAGAACAGAATCATGTCACAAATTAAGTTCGCTGGCGCAGTATGTTACATTTGGCTATTCATGTATCAGGAGCAGTCCTAGTCATCATACTCAGGGTCTCTGTTGATGGGTATCATCTTCAGATACGAATCATCTTCAGATACGGATAAACTATACATTAATATTCTTTCAAGCTTGGTTTGTAGTGTAGTCTGTTTTAACTGTTGAGTGAGCAAAACCAGTTCGGCACTTGATCAAGTTGCAAACGCAGCCCGCGAATTACTTGGTTTTCAGCCTTTTTGGCCCCACATGACAGAAATGGAGAAATTTGGAGGTGACAGAAGTGAAGCAAAACAGAAAGAAGGTATTTTTGTGGCCCTGAAATTGGTGAGTTGTTGGGGGATGACTTATTTAAGGACAAACTAAATCCACTTGAACATGCAGCCTGGAAGCATACTGTTAGGTTGTGGAAACATTTATGGGAAATTGCTGAGCGGACAACTATTCTGACTCGGAAGAAAACCTGCTGAAAACATATTGTCAGTTGGGAGTTCAAATATCTCTTAAAATACACTTTCTGTACTCACATCTTGACTTTTGCCCTTCCAATCTTGGAGATGTCACTGATATGCACAGTGAAAGATTTCAGCAAGATATAAAGGTCATGGAAAACAGATATCAAGCCAAGTTTAACCCCAATATGATAAAGGGATTACTGTTGGTTTCCTCAACATGAAACCGACACTCCACACAAGCGAAAGTGCAAGAGGCTCAAACACTTCTGATTTATTCAAAGGGTGCTGCTAATTTGTAAGTTCTAGTACATATATTGTTTTGATAAATAATCTATGGACTCTTTGTCAGCTTTTTAGCACTTTGAAAGTCTTAAATAGAGATTAAAATGATCTGTGGTTTACTTTTATTCTCAGCAATATTTCTATGTTTTGTGTTACAAAGTAAAAATGCAAACCCTGAATGTCACAAAAACCTGGCATGCTAGCTCAAATCTGACTTCAGATCTCTAATCAGCGACCCAAAATTACTTTAAATCACATATTTTCCAAGAGGCAGACAAAAAGTAAATATTTGTTGACCAGAGTTATTGTTACGGCCAGAATCTCCTGCCATATTCTCTAGTTGTTGATCTTCCCATTTAATCATTCATGGAACAGACTGATATAATTAACAGAATATCAAAACCTTTGCTGCTGTATTGTGTAAAATTTTTAATGACATTTGTGACTGATTGTAGAAACTCATCCAGTCTCCCCCCCCCCCAAGTGGGGGCCTGGGGTTTATAAGTAGGTTCTCTGCTCTCATCTGCATGCAGGCGGTGTAAGCCTGCCATTGATGGGATGTCTCCCATGGAGTGCCATCCTCAACATTCCAGGGGAGACATTTCTTCTCTCTCTCCTTGCTCCTGTCTTCTGGCCTGCTTTCTTACCTCTCTTCTTCTTGACGTGTAAACGTATTTTACTGTGTTTGACACAGTATAGTCATAATTGTGCTGATGTGTCGTTAAACCTCAACACAAACAAACCAACAATCATCTAGTCAGAAATAAGCATATATAAATTCTGATGCGAGTTGAAGAAATCACAATGGGGAGACGCAGTGGCTCTGTGGTTTGGTGTCTGCTCATGGAGAAAATGGGCCGGGATCGACTCGTGGATCCTGCATAGGGGGATGGAAGGACACGAAGATCAAAAACCCGCATATTTTCATTGACTCAACAGTTCCCTGGCTTCCAGTTGGTAGGGAAGCCTGACGTCTAGCCTTCTTGGATAAGGGCAAATATATTTGGGAGGTCCCATATGTACATTACGCACGTTAAAGAACCCTTGACAGTTCAAAATCGATGAAAGAATAGGCAAAATTTCCAAATTCCAAATTTCTACCCACAAAATTTCTCAGCAAAAATTGGCAACTTCTAAAAGTGGAGATAATCCTATTTTCTTTGGATTGAAAGGCTTAAGAAAAACAAAAAGAAATCACAAATGCCTACCAGTGCTATGTTTTTCTGACCATGGATATGATCATTGACTTAGCATGAAGGCAGTGACTCAGTTCAGGATCCTTGTAACCCTGGAGCAGGGAATTGCAGAAAAAAACTTATGGGCATCAAATCTGTTGCCACTCCAAAAGTGAGAAGGCTGCGGAAATTTTGTTTTTTCCTCCATTTAACTAGCCTCTGTCAAGTTTTGCATCAATAAATTGTAGGCTAGCCATAGGAATCTTATGTATATGCATTTTGAATTTGAAGTTGTTCAATTTTGACTAGGATCCCAGGACATAATAATGTATAATGGGACAACAGCTAAGGAATATGCAGACAATGTGAACAAAAATTCAATGCTGAATAACATTGATCTCTTATAGTCATCATGAGATCTGTCTTGTAATGTAATTACAGAAATTTCTGAGTTTTTATTTGTTCAAAACCAGAAAGGAAATTACTAGCAGATAATATATAAACCCTAGATATGCGACATGACCCATCTTTATCTCCTGCATCAAATTTTGGAAATTCCTAAACTCCTATTGTGTTATTCTATCCAGGCTGCTGCTCGTCATCATTGCACATACCTGGTCAAACTGCATGAACAAGAATTTTTATTACACAATGGCAATCCTGAATGGTTGAAAGGCATTGTTTATGCCCCTCACAAGATACAGGATCTGTATGAGATAAATAAAATTTTGGCTCATCGTCCATGGCTCATCACAAAGGAACACATGGCTGTAAGTGCTTTTCATGGAGAGGATGAATTAGAATATTAGTAGGATAAATTAGTTATGTACAAAAGTAGAAAACAAAATCAAATTCTGATGTATTTTAGAAAATGCAGGCTATAGAATCTTGAAAAAAAAAAAAAAAAAACTGTCATGAAATAATAGCGTTAAACTGTTTCTTGTAAACATGCTGTGAGCGTCCAGTGTTTTCTTTTAAATTTTGTAAGGGATTATGAGTATCAGATATCATAGTTCTCTCCAGTATTAACAAAAGAAATTTTGTCAGTAATATTAGACTCTGTCTCAGTCCATTCACCAATGGGCAACAAACGAGATGTCACATGACCAAATCAGTTTGGGTGCTTCCATTGTGAGTTTGACGTATTCTTTTTGCTCAGACAAACTTTTGTGTTTTATTGTGTATTTCTTTCTGTTTCCAGTATAGTAAATGTTATATACCAAACTTTATAATGGTGGTGATGGTTTGGGCTTCTTTTTAATCTCACAGAAGTTATATTTAAGGCACATTATCTCCAATTGTGATTGCAACTCCTTCATAGTCACTAACATTGAGATTTCCATCGCTGACCACTTGCCAATAATTACCTTACTCAATATCAACACTGGAGAGTGTGACTTCCTCAATCCCAGCTGGGAATGAGTCCACACAGACCATACAAAAACCCTGCTAAGAGTGGGGATGGCTGTGATAAAGGTAAAGGCAAAGGTGTTGAAAATCAATTTCCAAATTGGGTTCAAAACGAAATCATCATGGTGACTAAAGCTCACTTTCTTCCCCATCTTTGTCGAGGACAAAGAAATCAGGGTCTATCAATATCAGATACCCAGGGGTCATTACTGGTCTCAGCACCGTCCCCAGGGAACAGGGCTATCCCCTGACCCAGTCACAACATCTCATGGTCAGCTGTATGCCGATATTCAGAACAGTTTTTTGAAGCCTATGAGAATTGAACAGAATTCTATAGAGACAAAATTGTCCTGAGAATGTTCTCAGGTAAGGAATATCAAGAGTGAGACTATAAGATTGGCACATTTAGCCAATTTTAACGGTAATGGCAAATATAAGTTCTCAAACAATTCTCTGTCTCACAAGAATAGGCCATGCATCTGTCCTCCATCAAAATATTGATATTAACTTGTCTTGACAGTAAGTGATGCTTCAGTAGTAGTAGATGCTTCAACATCGTGAAGAACAGTTTAGAGCTTGAGGCACAGTTAGTTCCTGGGTTCATGTGACCCTGATCTCATATGGTGTTCAGGTTTCTATGAAAACAATACTTAAATAAGCTTTACAAAGACAGGCAAAGCTAAGCAGAGTTGAAGAAGTTGAGGCACCTGGGATTTGTGGCAACTTGATGTTACCGAAAACAAATAAGCAATAGGTGAGACTTTGTTCCAACAGAAAGAAGAGGGAAATGACAGAAAATTCAAACTGTTTGAAGAAAGGACTTGAAGGACTTGACCAGTCAACAAAATCATTACTGAGGGAAACTTAAAGCCGCAGTAATCTGCAAATTTCCAAAACAGATGATAGATATCATTGCCATATGAGTGGATTATATGCAGATTAGAGTATCAGAGGATTGTAAGTATTGTGCAGGAGATGCCTCTTGAGTTATCATGGAAATCCTGGTTATCCGCATCACCAGAATCTTGATGGCAAAGAAGATGTGGAATAGAAAATACATGATCTCAAGGAGGAGGATATCAATGTATGCCTGCCAAGAATATAGTATTGAAAATACGCCAGACAATTTTGAAGAGTGCAAAATCTTTTTCTTGATGTCTGTGTATCACTTGACCAGAAGCTAAGCAGTTCAGGGTTCTTATGGGCAGAGAAATAAGAAAAGTCTACTTATTGATTAAGGGGGAATTTTAGATTCAGAGAAAAGACAAAATGTTCATGATTAGAAAAGTGAACAGCTTAAGGTCCATTTCAGGATGGAACAGTGGGACCGACCATTGGTTGGTGAGACAGCCAACAATTGAGCAAGTATGGAAGATGCTTTTGTCACCTCAAGGATATAGAGAAAGTAACTGGCAGAAAACTCAGCAATCCATATAGTAGACAGTGTTTCACATTGGTGCAAAATGTGGATGGTTTAAGAAAAACAAGTCTTAGAACAACAAGTAAAAGATGGTATTATGCTGTCACTTATTGATAGTTATCCATGGCTAGATCAAAGAAAACTGGAAAATATTCAGATGAGGTTTCAGAGCAACCCTGAGCATTATCCCGGAAATCTTTCTGTAGTATTTATGGAAAAGAAACATCAACACAGCTTTTGATGGAACAGGACATAAATCAAAATGAACGACTGGGGAAGAGACGAGCCTGGCTGAACTCTAGCCAAGGAGTGATTAGAAGAGAGACTAATAAGGGAGGTAAATGTTTTCCCAGCATGGAAGCTTTCACAGGTGTAAAAGACTGAGGTGAGAGTTCACCGACAAAGGACACTGACACAGAATCGGATGAAGATATGGATGTATTTGATGTATATGGATGCTCTCAGAGGCAGAATTGGAGATTAGGCTGATGATGAATACAAACTTAGGATAATTTTAAGAATGATTAAAATTTGTGCAGATCCTTTGCCGTTATGTACACACTCGGATTTCACCGAGACAAGTATCACATCTGAGAACTTGGTGGTACTGTTGAAGTGAGGGAAAAAAAATGGGTGTTGGGTCAACACCAGAATAAAATAAATTGTTTTAATGAGGATTGTCTCAAAATCAGAGTTTTGAACTTGATGAAAATGACCACTGCCAAGTAAATAATTATGCAGAGCATGGAATTCCTTAGAGACGTACAAAATGCTATGTGAAGCCCATAGGGCTAGGAAGCTTGTATGTGGGCATGATCGGCTCAGATGTTATTGAGTCATGAAGTATTAAACCTGTGTCATTGTCAAGAGACAAAGTACGAAGGGCAGGAATCGACTTGAGGCACATTTCATTCCGATGATAAAGTTTCCTTGGCAGAGTGTCACTGACAAAGGCTACAAAATCTGTTGGCATCAGGAAGGACTGTTTATCGCCAACCTTTATCACAACTGACTAAAGAGGGTCAAGGATTTACGAAGGCTTGGTAGATAATGGTAGATCAGGCAATCACCAGTTTCAATGCAGAAGGTAAAACAAAGAACGAGCATTTAGCTCAAAATATCTCGTATCTCTCAGTTGTGGAGAGAGCCGGTGATCCTAGGACAGGCCAGTTATCGACAACTCTGAAGAGTTTCAATGGGCTTGAATTGCAGCGAGCTTCCAAATGTAGACAGAGAAAGCATTTTTTATTATCATAAGGGAACTTCCTTAACAACAACAATAACAATTTTAAAATCTCGTTTGTTGCCCATTGGCGGATGGACTGAGACAGTTTAAAAAATAAACGAACTTACTGTGATGTTTAATTGGAACTCCGTCGATTCCATGAGTCAATGGAGGAACAAACACCCTCCATTTATATACCCATCCTTTGCCGTTTGTTCCTCCGATTTGTTATTGTTGTTGTATAACCGTGTTCAAGCTTGATGTGGTCATGTGACATTTCGTTTGTTCCTCCGTTGACTCATGGAATTGACAGAGTTCCAATTAAATGTCACGGTAAATTCATTTAATTTTTAAAATATACTTTAGAATGAAATCAGAATATTCAAAACAAATCTTGATTTGTCCTCAAACTTAGAAATGATGTAATCTTCAAATATTTTTTAGAATTGACAATTACTTGTTTCATTAATGAGTAGTAAATAGTCATCCATTATGTATCATTTCTTTTCAGAAACTGCTGAAAAGTCCCGAACCATGGTCCTTATCGGAACTAATGCATGCCATAATTCTTCTGACACATTATCACTCCTTATGCTCTTTTGTCTTTGGTTGTGGTATCAGTGCTGAAATTGACATTGATGGCTTTACTTATGGCACAACTGGACATGAATCTGAAATAGATCCCAGGAATGACATCAGTGATGAATCGGGAGAGAAGTCTTATTCTAGTCAGTTACAGGTGAGAGATATCATTTTCCAATTTTCTTCATAGCTTAAGTGTAACTTGTCAGAGGAGCTTAGTTAGATATTCCAGTGAGTGCTGAAATGATAATGTTCCTGTGCATCTGTGCTGTTTTCCAAGTAACACTGTTAATATCTGTAACGAATCATGATCATACATGTTGGGTACACGCGAGTAAGTGGATATTCCAGTGAGTGCTGAAATGATAATGCTCCTATGCATCTGTGCTGTTTTCCAAGTAGCACTGTTAATATCTGTAACGAATCATAATTATACATGTTGGGTACAGGTGAGCGATGTTTAGTGGGTCGTCATTGTATACACTGGGTCCATGCGAGTGTGTGTTGTAAGCGTAGCGTGTCTGAGATGCTCTCTAAGCATTTTGTATGGAATAGTTCTAGTCAGATCTTGTGTGTGTATTACGTCACATGTGTGCACACCACGTCACGGTTCTGTTTGTGTGTCACGATAATTGTAGAAATGACCAGTATATTCAAGATAGTTTGGGACTGTGAGAACTTGAAGCTTCAGGAGAGTTTAAGGCAGGCTGGTGTCTATATAAGGGCTCAGCCGGAGAGAAAGACGAGAGAGAGAAGTGGAATGCAGTGAGAGCCGTGAGCAGTGAGAGTTAGATAGCTGCCCTGAAGTTTATATTGTTACCAAGCGTCTGCAATAAATTCTGCATCATTTCATGTCGAGGATTCCTGTTCTTATTTCTCCATTACTGTGTGCGTCTCGTCCACATTCACCGCCTGATCCCACTTACAACGTCACAGCTAACACCCATTCACATTCAAGAGTTTGTGACAATATCATGTTTGAGACATGTCCCAATATTCCAGTGTAGATAACACAAATCCAGGCCGTAAGCATAAAAATAAAACTTTGAATTCTTGAAGTTAGTTTGCTTACTACTAGTTGAAAAATCTGGTGCTGTGAAATTATGCTGATCTTCCATTCTGCATTTCAGGACAAATGTATGTTTTGTCTGATGAAGTTGCATATAATAAAAGTGAAGATCATGATTGGAGGATTGAACAGGTTGGGATGCACTGAATGAAAAGGCTGAAAAGATCGCACTGAAAACGAAAATAAGGAAAACAAGAGATTATCATTATAAGGCCCAACAAGATTTCTCTGTTTCAGCAGGTCATCTGTGGCTGCTCACCACTTGCAGTTAACTCACTGAACCGTGAGTAGATCAGTTTGTCCCGGCAACCGTTGAATATGAACCTGACTATATCAGTATTGAGATTCCCTTGTAGTTTCTGATGTCAAACCATCTTTCCATTAATCAATATATAGTTGCCATTCATCTTGTAGCCAATCTGGCACAATTGTATATAATATACTTGGAGGAAATCCAAGATCTCTGGTCTTAATTCATTGTTTGCGTTGTTTTCGTCTTCCACGATGGTGTTTTCTGACCTCCAGCGTTTTGGAGATGATAATGACGACCGATTCTGATGTAGAACCTGATTCAGCTGATGAAAGTGGTGCAGAAGACCTTCCTGACAGGAATATTTGTTGGATAATTGATCTTCAATATTGCATAGCCACATACCTGATACAATGTCTGCTATTCTATCTTGCTGCACATAGCAGGCCATTTTTGTATCAGAGAAACATATGTAGATCATGCTGGGTCTTTTACCTCATTTTTGTGAGCAGGCTATTTCTAGACTTAAATACAATCACTTTTCAAACCTTAAGGTGGCCAAGTCTTATTTGCTTCAGACACTGGAAACAAGATATTGAGCATATGGGATAGTCTTGTGACATGACCTCATACAGTCAGATAATTCGTTCTATTCACAATCTGACTAAGCCATTACATGCATTTAAGCAATATTTAGGGTAAAGTTATGCTTCTGATAATCAAAAATTATATTTCTGCAACCATCATGGTGTGGGCAGCATGGTCAATGAGTTTTGCAACCCTTGCAAAATTTGCCTACTTCCATTATCTACCTGAGGACTAGTTTTTCTTGTCTTGTGTTTGTTAAACAGAGATAGTGATATTAGATCTCACTCCTCCCATGAAATTCAACATGAATTTGCATTGTCTTCTGTAGTGAATCCATTGGCAGAAAGAAGAATGTAATAACAAAAATAATAGTAATAATAATAATAAAGAGCATTTATATAGCACCTCACCCCCGGAGGACTCGAAGCATTTTACAGAACCAAAGTGTTTTACGGCCACACACAAAATATGCCTCTATATATAAACAGGAACAACAACATACATATATGATCATAACATGGCGTACAGACATGATCCGAGATATGCTCTCATACATAATAATGTAATACAGCTCAAACAGTACTTTAATTTGTAGACATGACTGACAACTGTCTCGAGAGAAAAGCTGGAAAACACTATTCAGACAGATGCTTGTTGAAGAAATGTTTTTTGCTGTCATTTAAATGATTCTAGGCTTGAACAGTTGCGAATCCATGCTGGCAACATATTCCAGATTAAAGGCCCTGCATAGGAAAATGCTCTGTCTCCATATATTTTCATTTGGGAATGAGGAATAGAAAGGTGTTAAGAGCCTTAGATCTCAAATTTCTGGAGGATACATAAGGGCATAATAAATCAGCTGGATAGGCCGGTGCGGTAGACTTCTGAGCATGAAAACAGAAAGTTGCCACCTTGTACTTAATTGACAAGTGATGAAAACTCCATTTTGGTTATTTATCAAATAGGAATGGGCTCTGCTTTTTTCTCAGCAACATTCTATAGCCTCATGCACATGATATCTGATATTGGGCATGACCCAACTCTTAAAAAGTTCAGTCTCAGATTAGGCGACTGGATATGGAAAGCACATTATAATAAAGTGAATGCTTTTTGATGGTCACAGTAAAATGATGAAACAAAATTTTACACTGATCTTCTATAATATCATCAAAAGTGAGAGATAGAAATTATGTGGATCAAATTGACTTGAAAAAAAAAATAGTCTGTGCTTTCTGAAACAAAGAAATGCTGTGTTTCCTCATTAATAAAGTATGATCATTGGTCTCATTTATTTGAAATATTTTGCAATGGCACTTCTCAATTCCTCATTCATTTTTGATGTGGCACTCCTTTTTCTTTCTGGTGCTTACACATGAGCCATGAAAAAAAAAAGGGGTAGTTCTCCATTACAGTATCCATCTGTTGGCTTGAGAAGAAGGGAATAAGTTCATCATTTCACTAGCCAACATGATTATATATGGAATTGAAAAACAACATGACATGATATCTCAGATACATTTCCTCTCATACAAGGATTAGCTTCGTTTCAACGTTCAGCGTTATTTAGATTTCTGTCTCTCTCGGCATGCCTCTCGTGGCATGGCCATATCAGGATGTCAGGCTTTTGTCTTTTTTGTGTTGTTTTCCCATAGTCAGCCCTGTTCTTGTGCTTCCATCGGCAATTATGCCCCTCCCCCTCCATCCCCCCTCCCCCCCCCCCCCAATTCCTGGGACTTCTAGGACCTTAGGAGATAATGACCAATCTCAACATGTGAGGGCTCCAGATACAGTGGTTGTTCTGGAGAGGGGCGCAGCAGCAATTCCATCCACACTTGGTTTTATATGAGTTGTTCCTAGCTTTGGAAAAAGTTATGTAAGACTTAGGGTGGAGAGCTGGGAAGCTGTCACTCAGCCTTCCCTCCCATGTCCCATGTGTGATTGCAGCTGGGCCTTGGCCGCACTGCTGTTTTGCCGAAACCCTTCTGTTGAGGTGCTGCCCTGGGCAATCTGGGGAGCAAGGGTCTCTTTCCTGGTGCTGTGTATCCCCTGTCCTGCTCAGATTGGGGACTCATGGCATCCCTCAATCTCATGGTCCTTTGGCATCCTCGGATGGGGGAGGAGTTGCCCACCATGTCCCACATCAGGATCCCGTGATGGGTGCACAACAGGCTTGCTCCCAGAAGTGGCACCTAGCAAGAGTTGCCACCGTCCCTCTGCTTATCCCTCTGCTTTCCTTTTCAGTTTTTGTTGTTTTAAGTTTAGAATACATTGCACCTACATATCTGCTGACTAGGTGCTTAGGTGCATTGTGTCTGAACGCTATCTCCAACGTGACCAGCTTTTTTCATGTATTGGACCAGATCCCTGCACTGGTCCTCAAACCTTTGGCACAGGAGCATGTAGTGACTGATTCATTCGTGTCACTGCATGTGTCGCATGGAGTGGGTTTCCCGTATTTGCTGAACTTATGGAATTTGTTCCCTGTTTCCAGCCGTGGCATCTGGGAGTTCACAGAAATTTGAAGTCGGCACTGTTTTGTTTACAGCAGTCTATAAACACATCCAAAGCTGCTGTTCCATTCCTCTTTACCCTCCGCTGGTTGATCCACTGGACTCGGACACTTTTGTCATATGACACTTTTTATCTCGCTGTGACCTAGGCCAGTGAAGACTTATTTGACTTGGTTGATACTTACCAGACCTGGCTTTGCGCTGCGTTAGCTAAATCATTCTTCTTGATTGCCACATGCGATGGGATTATATCATTTTCACCCGACTTTGGGAGGTCCTCAGGCTCATGCAAGCTTGAAAATCTCCTCCCGCATGTCCGGCCTGTTGCACTTCTGGCAACTTCTTAATGGCCATAGGCTTCAGAGTGAGTTTAATAGGACTAGCACCCCGTGGGCAGGGTTTTGCACAATTGTGCAAACGATATAAGGATTAGCTTTTCTTCAAGCTTTCAGTTCATGCACAGTGACAGAAATGATCATGCTTGCCATTAAAGTAGAGTGTGTATGTGTGTGTGTGCACGCGTGCACATGCACATGTGTGTGTGTTTCTAAAGTAACTTATCGGTGGTCACATAATATAGCTCTTTGAATATTTCACATGATTAAGAGACGTATTGATTCAAATTAAGTAATTTACACAGCTCCTTTAATATAATTTTATAATAATTTTGTATTCATTTGTCAGGCCACAGTGGAAGAGACTGATGTAGGTTTGGTAACTCTGATGGAAAGGATGAGAAAACTCACAGAGACGTCAATAGAAGAAATGAGTCCAGAGGAGCTTCTAAAACGTTTCCATTCTGTGGAACATCAGAGTGCTGAAAGTAATTATGTTAATGTTAAGAATGTTATGTTATGTTAAGAATGTTAATTATAATAAGCTGTCAGTACAATTTTGTTTGAAAAATATTTTCACCAAAGAAATCATCGAAAGACGTTTGTGAGATGTTTGTAATGTGTGGGAAAATGGTATACGTGTAGTTATTTTTAGAATGTATTTCCAGATAAGAAAATAATCATTATCATTTTCATTATCCATAATTCTTTCCAGCATAGAAGCAGTAGACAAAATAGTTTCATCAGTCCAATTCTGAGACCATTTTAGTATTGTAATGTGTGTAGTTGCTCCTCCTTACATTTGTCTAAAGGGCTATTCAGAAGTGGGCAGGAAAAATGGCTGCAGAGAAATAGTTTTATATTAGTTTTGCTATCAGGGATTATATTGTAGGCTATTTTGTTGTCAGTCTATCAAGAGTCATTTACATTTCTGGTTGCTTCTTCTCTCAGGCCTTTTTATATAAAATTTGTCTTACTTTGTGTTGGAAAGATACTATTATAGTGCCCCCCTCCCCTTTTTTTAAATGTTGCAAGCAAAACATGGCCATCAAAATGCTGTCCTATGTATGTTATGTCTCATAAGCATCTCTGTGAACCATTCTCAGAAGATCAATCGTTACTCACTACCCGCTCTTCAGGTTCACAAAAAGAAAGAAAAATACTGTAGTTTGATTTTTTTATTACTTATATGTGGTAAATATACAATGAAGAGACAGAATAAACAAGTTTATAAAGAAAACTTGGACAGACATGAATTGACAAAGGTCTTAAGTCTTAAATGTGCCTAAAGTCTTAACCTGAGATTGTCACTTTCTCTGAGGGCTTCTCTTGATACTCTTGGAATGGCAAAATAATTGACATAGAATCCTGGCCGACTGACAGCCGAAAATTGTGAAAACAAAGAAAAAAAAGGTCAGGCAGCGAGAGAAAAAGATGCCTTGCTATGACACATTGTGTACAATTGTAGCCTGTAGGCCTATCGTGAAGATGCTTGACTTGCTTCCCCTGTCGCGCATTGACGGAGATACACAAACACACAGCGACACAGCAGTTCCTTCTCGCATTCACTGGCGAACCCGTGGACACACGTGGTCAGTACCAAAGAACTGACCACTGACCACCTTGATACGCACACACTAGTCTGAGTGACACACAGTTCCAGGCTTCGCCCTCTTCGCTTGTTTCATATTGTGCGAAAAATACACAAACACCTATCCACACTCAGCTCTCTTTGCCCAATTTGTTCACACACTCACGCACAGCATTAAGACAGTGCAGACAGGCACTGGGCCCGATTTCAGTCACATCTTTGGATCACATTCATTCCTGCATTCTGCGCTTTGCTGTGACTAGTCAACCTATTACAATTAATAACTTTTATCCACAACTCCATGATCAGACTATCAGAGAAAAAGTACGTTCTCAATCTGGATACAAAGTTGAACCTTCTCAAAGATGTTGACTCAAGGCAAAATACTACTACCTCTAGCTTAAGAGTTAGAGGGGGAGGCTCTGTTACATTCTGTAATATATGTCTTTCAACCTCCTGGTGAGGGTTATCTTGCGGAAGCTCTGCTCGTTGTTGGGTTTTTTTTTTTTTTTGTAGGGATAAGGGGCATAGACTTAACCCAATGAATACAAAACACATTTTGACCCCAAGTATCTACCAGAGATTGTGTCCCCTGAAAACGGACAATGTCAACCTTGGTTATCTCTTTCTATATCACACACCGATATATGGGTGGGCCGACGGTTGCCATTTTTACCACACACTGATATATCAGTATTTCAAAAAAACAGCAGTGAATTGATCTGTATACACAATGTTCCATATTTCTAATGCCTGAAGTATATGAAATAGAAAACTAGGAGCATCTGGCGCCAAAGTATATCACAGAAGTGTGCAGGATTGTAGATTTTCATAGAAAAGAAAACAAGTAAACCCAAAACAGCCACATTTCAGCAGCCCCTAACATTTTCAAAAACTCTAACAGAACTCACAGGGAACTAAGAAAAACCTTTGTTTTTGTGTTTTTATTTAGTATCAGTTTGTTGGAAATTGAGTGTAGTTTTGCTTAAGAGTGAAAGTTGCTAATTTTTTTCACTTGTTTTTTCTAAATATTGATGAAACTCTGCAACCTTTGTTATTTTTATACTATTTCCCCTTCGTCTACCAATTTTCTTTCATGTGTTACAAGTATCTCGTTTTGTAAAAATGATTACTTGTATCATGTTTAGAATCTGACATTTGTTAGCTTTGAAATGATATATAATACAACACCCTTTAGATGTTATTTTCAGCTAGAAATTCACATCTGAAGTACCCAAGGGTACTTTTTTCTGCGCAGCTGCTAAATAAAATGGTCACAACCCCATATCACCTATGGTATAGAAACAGTCTAAGTCAGAACTTTTTCTCCCTCCTGAGAGATTGACTTTAAACTTTTTTTGTCATCCATGTGTCTATAAATGATAAATTCTTATACAAGAAACCATTTTCTGGCCATGAGGTATTGTAGGAGTGAACTTGATAACCATGGGCTCTTTAATGTAGAGAAAAGTAGTGAAAGAACAACCCAACAAGCCAAAAATCTCAACCAATTTCCAAGAATACAAATTTTCGTCATTTTATGTCTTGGGAATCCACGTTTAAGTTTTTTTTCATAATTTACCAGAAATGACCCCAGGAACCACTTCCATTGTTGTCGGGCAATTGGTGAAGTGAAACGAGGCACGTCATGTGTTACGTCTAAGACTGAAAATTATAATATGGAAATTGGAAACATTGAATCTTATTTACTTAGTGCTTTAATCCCATGAAACTTTTGTGGTCTTGAATCTTTGCCTTGATTTTAATGTAGATCTAGGTCTGTTTTCATAATTTAGTTTCAATAAGATTTTTTTTTTCAGTTATAATGAAGTAGTGTGCTTCGTCATCTGTTATTTCTAGGGAGTGGAAATTTTTGTCATCGCTACGTCTAAGTAATTATAATTCAACCTTTGGAAACGACTTCTGTCTTACCCAGGTAACTATTTTGGGCATAATTCAGTTGGCAATTGTTTCAAATGGTCTAATTTGGAAGTTATCTGCCCTGACATGGCTCAATTTATATTAGATCTACGTGCTTTTGTGTATAATAGTCTCTATCATGCACGATTGCTTTTGGTGTTAAGAATACAGCCATAAATGATTATTCATGGCTAAACAATTCAGAATAATGTTCCTAAATATAGTACGGTGATAAGTGAGGCATTTATAACACATGACAATTTTTGTAGCTAATAGATTTTTCAGTGAGTTAGTGTTCTTATTATTTACCCTTTGTCATTATATTATCATAGGACTTATAAATCATAAGACCTTGATCTTATGCAGCCAAAGGAAAGATTCCATATTCAAAGGTCCACACGACATGGCAGTCATTTCCTACACTACACATTCTGTGTGTGTCTTAATAAGATTTTCTTAGTTAGCACTGTTTGTGGGGATAATATTCCTTTAATTCTTAATTTTTTTTTTTTGATCAGCGTTACATCTAAGAAATTAAATAATTGTAATTTGCTTTGTGACTTTCTTTTGCTTTCATCTCATTTTAAATTACTTTAGCAACATTGATGGAATCTTTAAAAGTAATTTTGAATAATATTTCTGACTAAACTGTATGTTGACACAAATGTATGAAATGTATGTTTGTGAGACGTTTTTCAATATTTGTCAAAAATTTAATATAGTACATTTCATAAGTTTGTGTTAACATGCAGTTTAGTCAGAAATTTTATTCAACATTACTTTTAAATACAGTTTTGATAAAAATGAAATATTTATAATATGATCCTGGAATAACTTGGTGCCACAAAATATATTTTGATCACCCAATTTGCTTCTTACAAAGTTATGTTTACTGTTATTTCAACTTAAAGTAATCTAAAATCATAAGAAAATTATTCTTTCTTGTGTCATTGTTGCATCTAAGAATTGTGTGGCATCTACATTTCAAGGACACCTACAGCAATCATCAGTAGTTGAACTATCATTTCTCTTTAAGATAATAGATGTAGCATCTTAAGGTACTGGTTTAGTATGTTTGCAGATCTAGTTAAAGCTATACAAAATTGTCCTGTGTGTGACAATCGTTTTGAGAATGGCTCATATAAACACATGCTGTTGCATTTTTTCATTCTTATATTTCAGTTACTGTACCATCAACAAAGAAGTCTTCCCCAAAATCTGAAATTACTCAATATGTGATAGATGATGACTTTACCTATGCTGATTTTGCAACTAGAGAATCTGTGAATGATGTCCCGACCTTCCGGGCTTGTGACTATTCATGGGATGATCATGGGTTCTCTCTCGCAAACCGTTTATACACAGATATAGGCAACATGCTGGATGATAAATATAGTATGGCTGCCAATCTGACCTATTATACGTAAGTGAATGTTAATCTAGGCATTACAAGAGATTAGTAATCAATTCAAAGGACTAAATTTTTGGGTTTTAAAGCCAAGCTATCATAGCACAGGTGATTTACGCAGTGAAAAGCTTGCTGATATAAAATATTACATGGGATTGAGCCAACATGCCCCTCTTCCAAAACTTGTAGTAGCAGTTTTTAAACCATTGTTAACCTCCTCACATCTTCCTGCTCTGCCTGAATGGGGACTGCACTGAAACCAACCATAACTTGCATAAGTGTATGGTGCAGTGGTACCAACATTCCGTCATGTCAACCTGCACCAACATGATGTTCATATGGTGTTACATTAAATTCTTTGTACCTCTGTTGTCCCATTATTAAATATATTATTGTTTGTTTTATTGAATACTCAAAATCTCACACTAGAACCAAAACCTGTTAAACAATAATTATTCACAGATAGGAAGATAGTTGGTCAGGAAAGCTATGTGAAAAGACTAAAGTCTGCCTTTTTAAATCATAAGACTGGCAGACTGCCCAGCATTCTGTGCAAAGTGACCATGACATAACTAAAGAGAATTATGCCCTCCTTCCCCCTCAGTGTTCTGAATAGTAATATGTTGAATTTGTTTATCTGTCTAGCATGGGTGACAACAGAGAAGTGGATACATCATCATTCCGCAGAGCAATTTGGAACTATATTCACTGTATGTATGGGATCAGACATGATGATTATGATTATTCTGAGGTGAGAAAATATGGTGAATTTTAGACTAATTCATACACTGAAATTGTGGTGATCAAGTTCTAATTTCTAAACAAACACTCACATCAAAGGACGGTTGGTTTGATAATAATTTGCAGGATTGTCATCATGGTCGAAACAGGGATTTCTCTTTAAAAAAAAAAAGGGATTTTACATACTAAGAAGAATCCAGTGCTAAAACTTGTTTTGCAGTATCTAATCAAAGAATTTATGCACACGGCAGTTATTTACACATATTGTCAAATGCACAGTATTTCTAAATAATGTAAAATCCAGGAAATATGTAGAAAAATTCACTTTTTACAGTTAATTCCTTGGTCTATTGGTAGTTTGATGAAAGTAAACGCAACAAAATATTCTGATCTAGATCTAGATCTATATATATATATATCATGTACATGTATGGTATATCAATATAAAATAGGACAATGAAAGCAGGACATGAAAACGAGTGGAATTTGAGGTGAAATCCAGCATAATCAGATTATATACATATACATAATTATAGCAATCTAGGACATGGTATACCATTAGATTAACCACATCTTTGCTCCTTCCACGTTTCTATACCCCTCCCCCCTTCCCCTACCTGGAATACAATGTTTCTTCATGATGTTTTGATGTGATGCCAAGGAGAGCAGGGTTGAGATAGGTGGTGAGAAATCTGTGCTAGTTCCTGTCTCTGTGTGACATCGAACTTGCGGCACATCGTAAGGTTCTGTAGACAGCCAGTTGGCTTTCATCCT
Organism: Peronia peronii; assembly: GCA_039654565.1. Classification (NCBI taxonomy): domain Eukaryota; kingdom Metazoa; phylum Mollusca; class Gastropoda; order Systellommatophora; family Onchidiidae; genus Peronia; species Peronia peronii. The sequence continues at coordinate 29,309 of JBCEWB010891604.1, forward strand.
TTGAAGTCGGGAACCCACTAGTCAGACGATCTAGGCTGGTTACATAGGTCTAGGCTAGGACTGCATCCCTCCCCCCCCAACCCCCCATCTCCACCCCCACCCAACTTTTCACCATATGGAGTGAGAAAATCTCGAGAGGAGGCTGAGTATTACCAGAGCCAGAAGCCTAGTCAGTGCTTACAGCACTAACAGATAGATCTAGATTTAGACATGAGGGAGACACTCGAAGCGACATTGACCATCACGGGCCACTCCTCGAAATGAGGTCACCGGCTGTAACATTATACAAATGCCCATTGTTCTTGCCTAGAAATTACGTCACATTCATAATCTCGGCAAGAGTACTGCAAAACTATGTTTAATTGTGATAGATCTAGCGAACGTAGATCTAATGGCCCGATCAAAATCGTAGTCTAGGCAACGTTCCGGATGTCACATCCACGACTTAGCAAAAAAAGTTGGTAGTTTTACTAATTCGTTGTTTTCATTTGTTATTATTACTATTATCATTTAATTTATGAGAAACCAGGGATTTTAAGCACTTTTGCAGGTGCCCGGGATTTTACTTGAAATCTGGGAAAATCCCAGTTTTTCCAGGAGGGTTGGCAACTCTGAATTTGAAATAAACTTAGATTTAAACCAGTGGAATCTATTACATCAGCTACAGACTTATACTTTAATTAATGTACTTGTCAATTGAAGGGTATATTGCAGAATATGTCTTGTCAGTGATAACTCAAATATTAATTCATATCTAATTATAAAGTCATTTCTGTTGGCCATCATTCCCATGTGTTTGAAAAGTGGGGAAAAAAAAAATTAGGACATATACATGTACTCATCATCATTTTTCTCTTTCAAGTACCTTCTTTCTAGAAAATCGATCAAGTGAAAGGCCTCCATTCAGTCTGGTCTTGGCATAGTTTTACCATTTCTTTTCCTGAACAATTTTCCTTTTCCTGAAAGAATTTCAATCGAGGACTGTTCCGATGGTACTATCAGTTCTTTGACTACACTGAGTTAAAATTTGCTGGGTTGGTCTTCCTTTGAGATGATTTTGTTTTGTTTAGAACACCACAGCAGTGACTTAAATTCTATGAAAATAAAACAGCTATGTTGAATTTCACACCGGCATAGCAATACATGAGTTGATTAGAATTTCACGGTGTGTTTATTTTTTTGTTTTGTTTTGTTTTGTTTTTGCTTTTTTTTTTTTTTTTAAAGGGTGGTGACTCCAACGTCTGACTTGTCAAGTATGCTACAAATAGGCTACATGCTTGACATATCTGCTCAAGCATCTTACTTGTACTCTCACTAGAAGATATGTAGCACTAGAATGACTAAGTAAGTGGTGAGGAGAGAGAGATAGGAGAAAAGGTGAGGAAATTTGCTTCTGTGAGAAATGGAGAATGAGAAAGAGAAAAGGTTGTGGGAGAGGGGCAGCATGATAAATTTTAGTTTGCTACATGGGCTCAGCCCGATTTTTGCTCAGTTCGACCAGTGATCAGGACTCGGATTTTAGGAAGGAGGACTCATTTTTTCCCAGTTTTGACTTCACAAATCAACTGGGCATCGAATTCTAGTGCAGTTTGATACCAAATACCTTCTTGTATCTCTCATAGAATCAAATGTCAGTTTGATCACAAAACTGGCAATCACTTTGCTAGTCAACGATGTGAAAAAGCACACTACATGGCAAAATTTTTACACCAAAGGCAGAGTTGTGTGGTGAACATAGACATACTATGACATGGAAGGACATTTGGCACATAGCACCCATGAAACTGGCTTTCAGTATTCGTGCTGCATTCGATGTGCTCCCCACAAAAACAAACCTCACCAGGTGGAAGAAGGAGACCAGCAATGAATGCCCACTCTGTGGGGGGAAACAGACGTTACAGCATGTTCTCTGTGGTGTTGCAAAGTCGGCTTGGCCAGTGAAGATATACCTGGCGGCACAACTGTGTGCTTGAAGTGCTGGCAAGAACAGTTGCATCAGCACTGACAAAGCCGGAGAAATCAGATAAATCCCGAAAAAATACATTCGTCCAAGAGTCAACAAGTATTCCCAATAGGATCCCCTGCAACACTCCAGTAGATGGCATACTGGAGGAAGCCGGCGACTGGGACATAGTAGCAGATTTGACAGGATGGGGAGAATATCCCGAATTAATTAAGAGGTCAGGTATGAGGCCGGACATAGTACTTAGCTTGAGGAATGCAAAGACATACATCCTTGTCGAACTCATTGTTCCATATGAGACAAACATGGAGGAGCAGCACAAATACAAGATGGCTGAGTACCAAGATGTCCTATCAGATTTGCATAAAGCCGGAGTGAAAGCAAACATATTCACAGTAGAAGTGGGAGCAAGGGGCTACATTGGTTCAACGGTTTATTCTCTACTGAAGAAGCTCAACTTAAGTGGCTGGAATATTAGAAGTGCCCTACGTGAGCTAGCAACAACAGCAGAGAACTCTTCCTGTTGGATCTGGTGCAAAAGGAACGATGTGACCCCTACACCACTTGATGCCAGACGGTAGATTTAAATAGAATTAGTTATGCCATAAAAACAGTGGCATGCCTAGCATAGCGATTAGAGCACTCGACCGAAAACCAAACGGCACTTACACACTCAAAGAGTTCATGACAGTGTCTGTAGGCAAATAGTACATGATGCAGCCTAGTCTGGACATACAATGTTGTCTTATACCCTACTATCTCGCCCTCATGATAAGTAGTCATTTACGTATGCCCTCATTCATGATCTGAGGTCTGTTCTGTAGCCAAGCACTCCGCTTGTGTCACCAGCACAGCATTCCGTAGGTAAGCACTCCAGGCCAAGCACAGCCAGCATACCCGCCAAGGTGCTTTCTCTTTGCAAGCAAAGATGGTGGTGGCGCCCATCGGGTTCAAGACAGCAATGGCATTGATGAGGGGGGCAGTGGGCATGGTGTAGGGCTTTTCTCTTTTGGCTCTCCGTGAAAACATCGCGGTTCTAGTCCAGGCCAAACACGAGGGGGAATGGGAAAAATTTATAATCTGATTTTTTTTTTCAGTGATCTTCTTGTGTAGGAAGTCTGACATGTAGCTATTCCACATGGATAAATCCAAATATAATTATTTTGGATGTCCGTTCGTATGTTTAGCATGTTTAGAGAGTCCTTAACCATTGAAAATCGAATCAAAAGTAAATGGGAACCTCAAATGAAATTTTCTTGATAATTCCAGAAATGAGATAAAATTTTTACTATTTTATTGTCACATAATTGTGTAAGTCTGTATCAAATGCTGATTACACATAAGAGGATTGCTGAGCAACTATAGACAGCCTGTTTGTGCATACCAAGCTACATTCCGTAAGCATTCTGTTTGGCTACGGAACATGCCTCTGGTCATTGCACAGTGAGTAACCATGGTATCTTCCCTATCCCCCATCCCCAATTGCGACCTGTCCCTCGTTTTATATTTTCACTTAGAGTAGGTCGTATTGTCACTCATGACATAAAGTTGTTACTCTAGATCGCTGGCTGGGTTCAAGCCCCTGACAAACACCATTTTGCAGTTTTACAGGGGAGTCAAAAACTGATTTACAGTCGAGTCCGCTTAAATCAAATTTGCCGGGACCAGCCTAATAGGTTCGATTAAAGAGAGTTTGTCTTCTAGTTTTTAAAGGGGGGGGGGGGGGGGGGGGGGGGTGTTCC
>JBCEWB010891716.1:0-15733 GCA_039654565.1 Peronia peronii
CAAACCTGGGTGGAGTCAGGAAATGTGTGTAAATTGTCTTTCCCAAGGACAAAATGTCGGGACCTGTCAGGATTCAATCCGGAACTTCAGGTCCTGAGTCCGACGGCCCAACCGCTGGGCCACCGACACCAAATAATCACAGCAAATCATTCCAAAGTTTGCATGTCATTTCTAACATCTAATATCTAAAAAAAAATACACAATGTAGAGGAATTTGAGTTTTCTTGAGAGTGTTGTTTTTTTTTTTAATATGTGAACATGTCATATATCAAATATGTATAAAACTGGCATTTTAATTCATGAAATTTTTTTCTTAAAAAGTAAGAGAGATATAATGAAAAGCTTCTGTCATTTTGTTAACTTTGTTTACTAAGTCAAGGAAAGTGTGGTGAAATATAATGAAAATATGTTGGTAAGTTTTGGAACAGATAGAAAAATTAGGCCAAAAAAAAAGTTTTAAGAAAAACTCAAAAAATGAAATCTGTTGATACATTAAAAAAACAAACAAACAAACAAAAAACTTCAATATATGTCTCCACAAAACTCTACAATTTGGCTGAACAGATATATATTGAAGTAACCATAGACCACGAAATATGAAGCCCTCTCTCTCTATTACCTCCTAGAGGGCTTGTTCTTGGGTATCAAATGTGGCTGTGGTGCCTATATTTGCCATTTGATAAGCTAAGATACTCTTGTAGAGACATTTCCTATCTTCCACTTCACTGAATCTGAATGAGTAAACTCCCTGACCAAGTCCAGCAATTTTTTTAACAGTAGAAATCCTCATAAAATCCATATACTAAATTCAGCAATTGCTATTAATGTTATTAAGGAGCGGAATGATCTTTCAGTCAATTTGAGAGGGAATTTTACTGAACTTTGACTACCCCCCCCCCCCCCTACAAAAAAAAAAAAAAATGTAATAAATAATTTCTTAGTCACAGGAACATTCTGGACCTGAAATCTAGTACAGAAATGGTTACTCTTGCTGAAATAAAAAAAAAAAACCCTGACAATTGACATTTTGAGGAGAAACTGGCCAATCCAGGTGCTCCCCCCACCCCCTCCAAAAGCAATAAGATATATTCTGAGTGGGATCCAATCTGACATTCTGAGTGTTGTATTTCATAAAATTACCTTTGTATAGTTCAATGAGACGAATCTGTTTGGTTGTCCCATAAACATCCACAACAGCATAAAGAGGTTCAGAGCCATCCTTCAGTGGTATAAGCTCGTCACCTGGCCCCTGATCTTCTCCATTTATAATAAAATGCATCCGTGCATAATAGCCAGTCTCATCTGGACAGTACATCACACCAATCCGTGAACCCACATCAGTGGCTAGTATGAGTTTTTTGGCTGCTTTTAAGGAGGGTTCATCTCCATCAAATGGTGCCTGGCCATTTGCACCATTCATGAATGCGGATCGAAACAGTGAGTAGGAAGGCTGAAGCATAGAGCGTCTCACAGGACCACATGAGGTACTTATTACTTCACTATTGCCCAGGACAGATGTGTATGGAGTTTGAAGTGATGACCGTGTCCGTTCAGGACTGTGATACTGCAATCTGTTGCGCGATTTGGTCACAGCTGACACCCAGCATCTCCCTAATTGGGCAAGGTCTGGCAGAGCATACTGAGGAAGACCATTCTCTTGTTTAGCTGGATCAACCTAGAATGATTTGAGGAACAAAAATTAACCAATGATAAATGACAACAACAACAACCAAAAAAGCTGCGCGATTTAATTTTCTGTGAAATATGCTATAAAAAAGACTTTATAACAAAATTCAAAGTAAATGTTATTATGCTCATCTTCTTACTCTACAGCACCAGCCACATGGCACATTTTTTTAACTCAAGTTTCATCCATATTTTTTTTTCATTTGTGACTATTCAAGAAGCAATCGGCAACAAGTCTTTCTGAGTTACCATTAAAAGAATGAACTGCCTTGGGATTTAACAGATTTCATGAGTATCTCACCAAATATCTGTAATTCAATTTTTTTTTTTTTTTCAGCAAATCTGTCCAGTTATATTTCTTAAACAATAAAAGATAGCAAATGAACACTAAAACAAAACAAGCATGGAAGTTTCATCAACACTAAGCTGCCCTCAATAAACAATATTTATGTAATTTTCAAAACATATTTGAAGTCTCAAACTTCATAACAAAGAAATCTTATTTTTCTTTTCAGTAACACTACTTCAATACTCTTTCCATATCAGTTTTTAGCAAATTCAGGGTTCAAAATGTTACAACTCAGAACTGATATAGTTAAAAGATAATTTACCCCTACTATAATTTTATCTAAAACTAGATTATTTAAATATAGGTCAAACCCCTGCGGTGTAAAGCAAACGGCAAGAGTGTGCACCTCACTGGTGGTATTTTGGATGATTAAACTGACTGTTACTCGAAGGAAACGTGTTGAGTTTTTTAAAAGCATCATTCTACTGAATGTTCAATTCGGATATAACACCCTTGGGAGTTTATGAATCAATTAATATTCCCTTTTAAAATAACATCAAAACATGGTAAGCTTTTTTCGGCTTTATGTAAATAGAAATACAGATCTTTATGCATCAATGTTCTGTGCCAAAATTCAGATGGATACATTCAGCACTTTTCAAGTCCGTAAGCCTTTCATGGGTTTGACTGCAGATTTACGGTAGTATCGATATGTGTGTGGAAAGTGGTTATGGAGAAGTTTATCTTGCAATAAAGGTAGCCAACTAAATAACGCAACAGAATAAGCAATTTTGTAGCACACAATAAAAAAAATTTTTATTTGAACACTATGGACTAAAGTAAAGTAAAATGTAATATAATATTTCAATCCAATAATGAAATTCCACTATATAGACAGGAGGAAAAATACTAGATATAAATTGCAGTACAGTGGTCTCCGCCCAAGAACCCGCCCCTATGGACCCCATCCACCTATAAGAACCCACCTCTGCTGCGAAAAGGAATATTTCCTCTAGAATATACCTCTCTAAGAATCCGCTCCCAAATAAAAAAATCCACCTAAGAGCCAGGTGACAGGCCAAGACACGCGAGTACTTATGGTGCAATGTCATATCATACTGTCCACTCAGAGAAACGCAGTGCTAGATGTGCAGTAAAACAGGGACAGGGGTGGAAAGAACAGGTAGATAAAGGAGTAGAAATGATGGTTGATGTATGACTGCATAATCAAGCCTCACTGTGGACTATCCCGTAAGCATTTCTTTGTCTGACAACACGTGGGACAGCACTAATTGTGACTGGCTCTGTTGATAAGGAGGAGTATGTTCAGCCTCCTGACTGGTCAGTGTTTTGCTACATCGGTCACTCTGTAAACACTTGAGTCACTCGTGCGGCTATCCGTAGAGTTTCACAGCAATTATGTTTTCATTCAACAATGATCCATTATGTGAAAACTCACTCGACACTTATATGCTGGGCATTATTGATGTACTTATACACCAAGAAAGATTAGGAATTGTTTGATCTGATTATAACACGCATACAGCGAGAAAAAAGCTGTACTTATTCTCATAGATAAATCTTTAACTAATGGTAATAGTCAATTAATTATAGTAGTGAAGACACTGTATGGTCAGACAGGTTGCGTAACTTTTCAATCCGTCCACCTAAGAGCCTGCTTTTTTGTCTCCCGGTGACCAGGTTCTTTGGCGGAGACCACTGTACTAAAAGTAGTTCTTCCTACAAAGCTCTCACCTCTGTCAAACCTATTCTCATATGGCCGCTCCATCCTCTCTCAGTTTTTTCTATTTCCACTAGAAAAATCTCTCCTGGTTGAAGAGGTTTCTCACTGAAAACAAGAGCATGGGCAAAGCTCACCTCCCTGTGAGCCACTGTATTTCCATGAAGCAGTCGTATATTTTGTCCATGGGATTTATGAAATCTCCTCACTGGCATTTCCACATCTGAAAATAAAATTCATGAGCATGAAACTGAAAACCCAGGGCTTCAATAAAAAGGGTGAATATTTGCCTTTATAATTAATAACAGCTAATAGCTCAAATCAATTGGTCTCAGAGCATTGCATTCCTTTTCATTTCTGGTCATTATAAAAAACAACAACAACAACAAAAAAGAAGCTGTGATCCTCAGAGAGGTTTAACATTATCTAAACAAAGTGAATGGAAGAGAAATGGATCTTGCACCTAGAAAAGTCATCTCTCTCCATTGCTGCACCTGTATACTTTTCTGGTAGATCAGGATATACACATAAAAAAGTCAATAATGGCAATATCATGTACAGAGATAAATGTTTAATAATGCCTTTCAGGAGGATAACATTTATAACATGAAATTAATAATGTATGGGTGTTTCACTACCAAACAAATGAGCACACTGGAAATATTTCTGCACATAAAATAAAGCAATATTACCATACACAAAGATACAAAAAACAATGGGGAGGAGGGAGGAGACAGGGTTATTATTGTGAGCCGTTTGTTCACACTTTTATAGTACTTCAACAACTGCTTTACAATTGTATTAATAAATCTCCAGACTGCTGAAAAATGTGAAAATGTTAACCTTTAAGAAATATACCTTGAACAAAATTACTAGCATGCAGTAATATAGAGTCTACACTGTCTTGATGTACAATATCAGTAATGCGGACATGTGTCCGGTTAGTCTCATGTGTATATTCGGACATGGAGGCTATTTTTAGATCATGGCTACCTCCGATGGCGTGCAAACCAGCTCAGTCCGATGGTCATTGTTTGAGTTCAGTCATGGCAAAAGGATGTGTTTTTGCCACTTTAAAGAATAGATTTGTTCCGACCAAGCAAAAGGGGTACAAACACTCCAAACTATTCACAAGTTTGTCTCACTTTTCGGTTTGACCCTGCTACAGTGGGTAGGAAATGTGGGACTAAAACTCTTCGCTGTGAGCCTACTGAACCTAGATGCCCTCCAAATAAGTGTATTGAAAAGTGTTAATGATTGAATGACGTAGGAAAAAGTATGACGTACTTCCGGCATCACATTTTTCCCGAAGTTTTGCATTCAACTAGTGTTGTGGGATTTCGTAGTGGAGCGAAACACACATAAGTGAGTGTTCTATTTTCAGTAGGGGGTAAAAACATTCCGCCGGGGATTTCAAGATCTGTGTTTAGTCGAATATCAACTATCTGAATCTGAATTAAATTCGTACAGCACTGAAATCACTTAGATCTAGATCTAAACAATGGCAGCACTTATTGAGGACGTAAACAACAAAAACCATATTTTTTTTTTTTACATTGTAGATCTACGATAAATTTAGATCTAGAGTCGGTGCAAAGGGGTGTTCACACTATTCGGCACGCGCATCATGTTTGAAGCAAGATTGGCCGATCGTAGCCAAATTGCTTTATGTCCAGAATGGAATGGATGGTCTTGGTTCAAATTAGTGTAATCTGACATGATGTGGATATCAAGTAATGCGAACACCTTCCTTATCCACTAATCCTTCTGTCCTTTAGATACAAAGCTTGTATATGTAATAATTTTTTTTTAAAAAAGGGGGACATTTCAGTGTTGTGACTTAGTGTTCAACTTTTATTTTCCAAAATCTATTTAAGAGGGAAACAAAAATCTGCGACAAATTTTTTTTATATTAAAAATCATGCCTGTGTCATATGGCACACCAAACACTTTCAGTGCAATTTATTAATTGAACATGAATACAGTTTATCATAGAATTAAAATCACAAGGACAAATGCTTAAAGAATAAAAATAGGAATTTCAAAAAATTCGCAATATTGTTTAAATACAAAGATATTCCTCAAACCTTGTCCAAGAAAAGTGGACACGAGTAATAGGTACATATTTAATACGTATTCCAATTAAGACTTCAATTTCAGCACAGCACACTGCATTTTGTTTTTTTGCAAGTTTTTTTTGATCACCTGAATAAACAAAACCCAGACTTTCAGTTATTTACATGTGCGTGAATTATTTTTTTTTAACCCCAGTACAGTAAATCCCGTATCCAACGAGCTCGGACTCAATGACACATCAGATTCAGCTATTCCAACAAGATAATTATATATTTAATTAAAAATCCCCATTTATTTCCCTTTCTCAGTCAAGTCTCATTTAAAACACCTCGGATGGACTGAATGCAAAAGTACGCAACCATATTTCCAATGAGATCTAAAATAGCCCTTAAGTTTAAGTCTACAGCCATACACTGATTGACGAGAGCAAAATGCTATATGTATGTCTCTTTAATGCTTCTACATGTACAGTGGTCTCCGCCTATGAACCCTCCACCCAAGAGCCCGGTCTGTCTAAGAACCTGCCTCTGCTGCGAAACGGAATTTTTCCTATATAATTTGTCCCTCTAAGAACCCGCTCCGGGTGCTCCCAAATAAAAAAATCCGCCTAAGAGCCCGATGTCAGGCCAAGACACCCGAATACTTATGGTACAATTCCACATCATACTGTCCACTTGAGAGAAAGGCACAGTGCTAGATGTGCACTAAAATGGGGACAGGGGTGGAGAGAACAGGTAGACAAAGGAATGGAAGTGATGGTTGATGTATGACTGCATAATCAGGCCGCGTTGTTGACTAATATGTAACCATTTCTTTGTTTCACAATACGTGGGTAGCACCTGTGATTGGCTTTGTGGACGATGAAGAATAAGTTTAGCCTCCTCGCTGATCAGCTGTTCTGCTACTTCGGTTGGTCTGTAAACACTTGGGTCACTCGTGCAATTATCCGCGGGGTAGCATAGCAATATCATGTTTTCAACAATGATACCGTTAAATGAAAACTCACACGGATTTAAATGCTGGGCAGTATCGGTGTAATCATATGCTAAAAAAGATCAGGAATTGCTATACATATATACATGGAAGAACACTGTACTTATTCACATAGATAAATCTTGAACTTAACGGTAATGATCAACTAATTATAGTAGTGAAGACAATCTATGGTCAGACAGGTTGCGTAACTTTTCAATCCGCCTGAGACCCTGTCCGCCTTAGAGTAAGAGCCAGCTTTTTTTGTCTCCCGACGACCGGGTTCTTAGGTGGAGACCAATGTACTATGAAAATGAGAAAAACGAAGTTAAAGTTGTTCACTTTTATTTTTCACACATTTTGACATAAATCTTCACACAGACATCGCATATTCAACTCACACCAAGTCAAAACAGCTCTGTAGTTATCACAAATGAACAACAGACATCTCAAATGACAAATTCCTTATTAAATTTACTTTTTAAAGATTTTACAATTTTAGATCTATGTGATTCATTGCAGGCCTAGATTTATGTATATCTATGGAAGCAATTTAGATTCCCTGCCCACTTTAAACATTGGCTGTCTTTGGATAGACTATGTGCAGCAAATGGTGTCAACTAGATTTAGAATATTAGAAGCACAAAGACAAAAGATGCACTACATCTCTATCGCTCTTTTATCTCTTACTTATCTTTTAGCAGAAGGTTTAGATCTAGATTCAAGTGCCTTTTAGTTTTTACTCGAATATATTCTATTTAGATCTAGGTGCTCGTTGAATTGTCTCCATCATCCAATTCCCGTCAGCGTTGGAGCTGTCTCCAGTGAAAAATTCATTCACAAGTTCCTGCACCTTGCTCTCTTGTACAATTCCAGTAATATTACACTCCTGGCTTAATTTATTAGAGAGACAATCTGTTGACACTCAGGCTGTGTTGAAGCAGTCGATCCTTTTTTTGCCATTGCCCTTGAAAACAAACATGTTAACAACTCTTTACAACGTCTTGAGATTGTTTATTTTAAAGTATTTAGAACGTTAATAAACAGTCTTGAAATAGTTAAGCATGGAACTAAACAAAGTGTTTTTCAATACGTAGGAGTTTAAACCAGCAGGGTGGAATAGGACAGCAATAATCATCAGGAGAATTGGTGATAACAAGAAGGCACTAGAATCTAGGAGATGCCAAATACATGTCCACTACTTTCAGTTGGAAAATTCTAATGTAAACAAATGTATGTATAAAACATTACACATCATTGGATAGCCCTGTTTATATCCTTGATTTTGGTATGCAATATGTGGGGATTAGTGTCTTGTACAGGAGTGTGGTGACCTAGTTAAACAGGCGAAGTGGTCCGTTTTCAAACCCGGATTTTGTGACAAATTTTTTTGCCTTCAAAAAACCCTTTCAATTATTTTAGGAGTTTTATTTTAGGAGTTGAATTTGAAAAAAAGCTTTTGTTGGATGAAAAATAAATAGTTGAGGAACAGTCTGTTACAAAAATCTCAATAAGCCTAAATTTAGACTTGACATCGGTTTTTTCATAGTCACTCCAAATGAAAGCCAGTGACATGTGCCCGGTTTTTGCTGAACGTCTCACATATGGAGTAGTAATTCAAATGTAATAACCTATCTTTAAAGATAATTAGTAAAATTTAAGGAAAGTTTAGGAACTAATGTCTGAATGCAATTCCACATATTCTAAGATGTCATGCAGGTACACTGAACAGGGGTATTTTAAAAAGTCACAATAGAATCACTTTTAATCTCTTTGTCTCAAACAATCAATTTCACTAACAGCCACACAAAATTTGATGATTGGAAAACAAGTACATTTTATTTTTATTAATGTAATATATACAGCAGAAATAAAAGAAAAAAAATCCATTTGCTCCCTCACTTCATGAAACTTGCACTTGAACTTGATGGCAATCTAAAAACGAAACAAACATCAAATGATATACAAAAGTAACTGGATGATAGAGACAAGCATTATTTTATTTTATGATGAAAAGAGCGCTACTTACATGTCACTTCATATGACCTTCAGTCATAGACTAAAATGCTCAAAGTTGTTACATTTTAGGCCATTAATGCATTCAGAGAGGGAAGTGGAACTGACCTCAGGTCATTCTACAGTGTGCATATGTAACTGGCATGTCTGTCTGCTTCAGAACATGTCCTTGGAAACATGCTAGCCTGTCTAGGTGCCATGAAATGGCCACTATCTTGAATTTTACCATTTTTTGAAACTGTATCTCTTCTGTTACTATCGCATCAAATTGTTCCAAGCTTTGCATGCCATTTTTAACATTCAGTATCTAAAATATGACATGAGCAAATTGCTTTCTGTTATGAATTTTTGAAAATGTGATATATCAAATATGTCCAAAAATGGCATTTTTATTCCCTGAATTTTTGTAGATACAAAAAAAATCCTGTGCTATTTTCTTCATTATGCCAAGGAAAATAAGGGGGCCAAATATGATGAAAATAATTTGATAAGTTTTGGAGGAGACAGAAAAGTAAGGCAAAAAAAATATTTGAGAAAAACGCACAAAAAAAAAAAAAAAAATCAAACGACTATAAAACACATTGAACAAACTTCAATACGCACAAAACACTTCAGTTTTGTAGAAATTTCATCAAAAGTAATCATAAGCCATGAGATGGAAACCTTTTTTCTCTGATGCCTCCGAAAGAGCTTGTTCTTAAGCTTCAAATGTGGCCTTGGATCCTTATTTTTGCTGTTTGACAAGTTAATATGAGTAACTTGTAGGCCAAAGCCCGTGATTTTTTTTTTTAACAAGGCCCACGTTGAATTCAGCAGTTGCTCTAATCAATAGGGGCAAAACAAAAAAAAAACAAACAAAATTTTTAAAAATTGTTTTTGAATTTTTTTTTTCCTCTCAATTTAATAGGGGATTTTGCTGAAAAATGATACCCACCATTTATAACAAAATCTGTAATAAATAATTTATATGTCATAGAAGGACCTATAATCTCATACAGAAAAGACTTTTCCTACAAACAAACAAAAAAAAACAAACATGCGCTAATTTTATTCTAGGGAAACTAAAACTAGCTGACACAATCGACCAGTTTAAAAAGGCCAGTTCAAATAATGCGGAGGAGAAAAAAAAAGAAAACCAATAACGCATTTTACCTTCAGAGGAACAATTTTAACTAAATTATTTTTAAATGTGGTCAACATTGATTTCTGAAGTAGCCTTGATCCAAGACAAAATCTGTTCACAGTCGGTTCAAGATTAAATGAAACATATAAATTCTAAGATACTGTTACAAAGTTAGTACCTATGCAGTAATAGATGCTGAGTAGTTCTTGGCTATTCTGTCAAATTCTGATTCCTGAAAATAAAAAAAATAAAAAAGTTCTCTTTAGTTCAACTGAAAGTGATGCACACTGACATCAAAATAATAAACAAAAACGAAAGCGCTTTGGGTACACAAACACGACTACCTTTTATGCAGTAGCTGAGTGATAATAAAAACAATTATGCAATACTGATGAAAAAGAATTAATTGCCTGGAAAAATCAAATAAACTTATTAAAATGCATGTGTCTTCCACATGACAAAGATAATATTTTTCTTCTTATAATCAAACATACAAACCTTTTGTAAATAATCTTTGACAAAGGGATGACTGCGATGGGAATCCTTCAACTGTGAGATGAATCTATTGCTGACCTGAAACAGAAAATTTGAAATTAAAATCTTTGTTCCATTTGTCCACTGTAATCCACTACTTCCTTAGTCATTTTACAAACTATGTACCAAGACATATATGGAATGCGTACTCCAACATATGCACGAGTCTATTATAAAATAATTCTTTAACACCACAGTCGAGGGGTAGTGTCTACAATTTTCTCCATGAATTACAATAATGCATCTTTGGATATACATACTAAGAATTAAAACCTAATAAACACAATGTCACTACGACAGAAAAATGGAATTTTAAGATTCTATTTTTTTATTACCATTTTAGTAAAAAGGTGATAAAAACAGAGAATGAATAAAGTTATAAGGATTATCATCACATTTACTTTGCAAAGGTCAATGCAATAAAACTTCCAACACATTCAGTGTAGTTCTGAAAACTTACCTCTGGTGCTTTTCCTAGATGCTGGCTCAGGACAATCATGTTGACAATTGTTTCAGCATTGTTGCTGTCCTGTAAAACATGAAAATACATAATCCTCTATTTTCAAAATCCAAAACAACTTGAAATATGCACCAAAGCAGCTTTCATTAAATTCTTAGTTCCTCTGGCTGATAGCTACATTGAAAATTTTTATTAAAAATTTATAGAGAGTGAAACATTTTTTCAAACTTTAAAAAATTAACAACGCAGCTTAGTCCTCTGAGGATAAGTTGAAAATATCAATTAACAAGAGAAAAATGAAAATGAGAGGGGTAAATGGCAAAGAATAAATCTAGGATAGAACTGCCACACAGCCCACACTCAACAACTGCAGTACTGAAAAATAACACAAGACAGTACAAATGGAGAAGGAACAGTATATCGACCGCCTCTGATGAACAGAACACCCCGAGATTTTTCTACCTTATCCATTGCCTCTTGTAGAACTGACTCTGCATCATCAAATCTTCCTTGGGCCATGAAACAAGCAGCTTGGCCATTAAGCAGCAAAGGTGTGCTAACATGCTTATCAGCCATTTCTTGGAAAATGTAGAAAGCATCCTGATACTTGTCACCACCCTATCATCAAAAAAATACATGAATAAATAATACATGTAAACACACAAAAAAAAATAATGAAAAGTTAAAAAATAATAAAAATAATTTAAAAAAAAAACCAAAAAAAAATGGGTCGACCAATACACACTTAACTCTTTATCTCCGTGGGAGTTTTCCCGCTGTGCCGGCGGGGTACAGGGGAACGCTAGATGCAACAGACGAAGTTCACAAAAACATCAACAGAATCTAAATTTGCAACGAATTTCCAGTTTTGTTTTTTTTGTAAAGAACAGATAGATGAATGTGGCTTTTTTCTAAACAGGTTTTGTCGTAATTGTGCTCTTACGTTTTTACAAATGTGGAAGAAAGATGAGGAAAAAAGAAAAATTAAAGAAAAATTTAACAAAATTTTGTACTCACGCAATCAATACACTCCATTATCAGAATCATCAATCTCATTCCGTATATCCTTCTACAAATCTAAATTCTGCATAAAAATACCCAAAAAAGTGTTCAGCATCAATGTGCTTTTCAATTTTGTTGCTAATCATATCGCTACAATTACCTGACCGTCAGTTTCAGCATTATCAGCCTAAGAAAAACAACACTTCAAAGGCTTCAAATCACACTTTAGCATTCAAATCCATGTTTTTACGACAAATAGCGTTTGTATTTCCGGTAGTTGCTGCAAATACAAATGTTGTCACAAAAATTATGATGATGCAAGCGGCAGAAGTGGTGCGAAGCCGTGCGAATGCATTTTGACATCGGCATTTTGACAGTGACCATTATCCGGAGATAAAGAGTTAAGATGTTATACAGTATGAAAACAAGGGACGTATGCTGCACTATCCTAACCAGTGATGATGAAAAAGAGGAAAAGATCCTCACTCAACTTTATCTTCAAAACTTGACCTCAGATCCAAACACAATACAGTGATGGCTTTTACACTATAAATAATCTACACTGTGTATCAGTTCATATACCTTGATGCAGGCAATGACATAGGATATAAAACTATTTGGTGAAAATATTATAGAGAAAGAATTAATTGAGCAAATGTGCATATCCTTTGCAGAAAGTGTTTCCTTCACAACAATGCTTTTTATTGTCCTGGTACTTCTATACTGACCAAACTAAGTCTGCAGTGCTGATTTTGACTCACACACGAAGTCACATATTGTCCCTGTAAGTCTCTAAACACGTAAGTCTGGAAAATTGGGTCATGACGTTTTTGGCTTTATTAAACTAAAATGGGTTTCCCCCATCTCCTCTATAAATATCAAATCAATGGAACCAATGAAAGTTACACTTTGTCACATGATCTAAACATGCGATTCATGATTTCACTTCAATTTATTAAGTTTTTTGTCTCTCCTGTAACATTCGGCTCTGCAGACTTGCGTGTTTAGAGACTTACAGAGACGATATGGCAAAACCATATGAAATAAAATTTATTATCTTACCACTGCCAGATTGAACCATGCCTGGGCAAGCTGTGTGAGTATATGATCTTCATCAGCATCCTGCATCCTTTTTAACTCTTTCCTGGGGGGAAAACAATACAAACTGATGCCAACTGAAGTCATCTCCATTTGCTCACAAGTCGAAGAAACAACCTTGAGAATATGCATTTATATTGAAAAATGTGATGTCATTTCATCCTTCGTGTATGCATTATGATTAATCGGCAGCCATCTTCGTATGCGTGTTCAACTTCCTGCGCGCTGTGACAGCGCGATGATGGCCGATGTGTTTACATTTTTCTGACCTCTCCTCAGCTGGAATTCAGTGATTGCAGAGAAACAACCACAGTAGATTTCTTTTCCAAGCAAGTTGTCCCAGTTGTTATATTTAAATGAAGAATAAATGATTTGTCTCCTGTATGTGTCATTATTATCAACAATCTCTTTTAACACTCAATGCGATATAAAAAGGAGCGGAAATTGAGAGACTGAGAGAGAGAGAGAGATAAAGAAGAGAAAGAAACAAAATAGGGAGGATATTAAATATTATAAGCTTTTGAAGAGTAAAATAGTAGGAATAAACAACTCTCATTCTTATCTAATAAGTATCTGCTTGACTTTGCTTTCTTACTCAATGCATTTGACTCACAGCTTGATTGAAAGCTGAACTACATTGATCCAGGTCCAGATCTAGGCTAGACTGCATTTCAGTTCATGATATATCTTATGTATGCTGTACATGTCAGATTTATTGGCATTTTGCCCATCGTCCAAATCTAGATCTAATCCAATGTCGATGCCAGATTCCTAATTACACACTGTGTCACTTTCGTAGTCTAAAGCAAACGAGCTAAAAAGCGAATGAACAAGACAGTGAGTGCACAATGGCGATCAATGAAGTAGAAGGAACGGTCTCATGCCGCTGACCAAAGTGGCGTACAATATGCTGTGTAGCTGCCTCAAAAGATGCACTAACACACCCTAGATATCACGGAAACCACAGAAGAGGGGAGTTTCCTGTGTCGGTTTCTGTCTGTCTGAATGGTAACAGCACTGCGGGCAGAGTGTCGGTTACTGTTGATCTAAATCTTAGGCGGCGATCTTTGACTTGTCGATTTCTGTTGGTTTAAACACGAAAGGGTTAATCCATCACCATTCCTTTTTAAAATTAAACTGTGAACAAGAATGAATAACAAACTATAAATATTTATAAAATACTAAATACCCAATAATTACTTTCCTCTTCCGATCCCTTGCAATGAATAGACTCAAATTTTAATCCTAATACTGAGATGGAAACTTACTTTGCAAGATCCACTCTGTCCAGCTTGAGTAATGTCTGAACCATCAAGGCTAGACTGCAAAAGACAGAAGGATTTATGCCTTAAGTTTACAAACCCCGAAAGGTCAAAACTGCAGATATGAGATTTGAGTTAACAATGAAAATGCAGTTCATTCAGGTCTATGTTTGTTTAAACTCATATTCGAGATTTCAGGGGGAAAAAAAGTACAACTAAATATACTGTGGTATCTACAAATCTACAACAATACGGATTCAACAGATTTATGACGGTATTCAAGTCTACATTCAAAGACAAATATAAATTATTTAAATCTATAGTTTTTTAATACAGGGATCACTAACAAACATAACAACTGCAACAGTCTGAAATTTCCTGTCATGCTTAAAATCTGCTTACAGTTGTCTTTTCATTTCCAAATTCAAAATAGCTAGCCAAATAAATGAACACAACAGTCATCAATCTACTGAAAAAGGTACAAATTTTGTGCCACAGAACATGACAATGGAACTATAGCAGTCAGATAGTGAAGAGTGACATTTTTACTAGATATTCAACATCTAATTTCAAAGCTCAACACATGATAAATATTGTAAACTATGAGTTTGCCTGCTATTTCATTTGTTAAAATCCCATGCAATACTGAGGATACTGCCTGCGTGTCTACTTATATTTATCTTTTGATAAGACTCCCTTTACAATCTGACTTACCAATTTACATACTCTTTGATATGCCTTTCATAATTTGAAAACATATTCAATCGTGGTAGGCACAACATATCTGTAAACATGCTGATGCACTGTTAAAATGCAACACAAACAAACGGATTGAAAACACACTTTGACACAAATTTCTAATACCTTATTATCTAATTTATAAACTATATAGTATCTAAGCTCACCATTCCAAGTTGTCTGACTGATGCAGAGTCCTGAGTGCAGCATCATAATTCTGAAATAAAAAAATATCAACAAAAAAAAAATTCAAAAATTAATATCTGTGAATATCCATCACATTAGCCATTCAAATGTTGTGGTCTTTTGTGTAATTACACTGGAAACCTTATAAAAACACGATTGCTGGGACCAACAGAAAAGTCCTTTCATAAGCCATTCCTGCTATTAACCTTCTTGGCCACACCTTTTTACACCCCCCTTCTAAGCCACAGATGGGTGCAAAACACCCATACATCATCTAATAGGAAAAAACAACAATAAGTTTACACATTATTGGAAAATGTCATTGCACTTAATATCGAAAATAAGAGTTCAATGGACATACAACTTATATTAATGAGCATTATGAATATATGTACGCATGTATACACTGTATATGTAGTAATGCCAATGACAAAAATTATTTTCGAAAAAGAAAATAGTAACTTAGTGTGTGTGATAGCTCTATCTTTCCTGAGCAAGCAGCTTTTTGAATTTTGAAAATCCATGCATAAATAAAAAAGTTACGATTTTT
>JBCEWB010891827.1:0-15732 GCA_039654565.1 Peronia peronii
TATGCCCTCCCTTCCTCCACCTCCACATGCCCTCCCTTTCCCCTCCTATCTCCAGCATTTGCCAGTCCAGTCTCACAGAACACAATAAAAATGATAATCTTTATTCACTAGCACCTTAACTCTTTATGAAGCCATCAACTGAATGATTTTAAAACAGTATTCATTGATTGCTTTCATTTAATTTCATAGCAGGTTAAAAAGATTTTAAAGATTGTTGCAGACTGGATCATGACATGAGGCTTGCAAAATAAGCATATTATTATGGTCATAGTGTCATACCACAACAATGCAACTATACACATAACCAACCTTTTGTTTTCATTTTTTATTTTATTTTTTCAAATTTTTTTTTTTTATTTTATCAAAAATTTAAACAGTGCAAATCTAGAATACATAATTATTTGTGTGATTCTGTGAACATTTTTCTTATTGCAATACAAAAGCAAGGTTCACTTCACTCCCACATACACAGTTGCCTAGGCCAAAGCCTATAACATATCACTTATTATATAATGTTAGGAAAAGGCTACAGGTCTAATCGCTTATTTAGTTATTTGTCATCCACTGCCAATAATTCTAGCTGTTAAGTTTTCTATTGTCACCTCTTTGCTTCATGGAAGCAGGTTAAGATCACTTACAAATAGTAATAACTTCCTTAAATTAAAAAGAACTGTTAATAGAATATCTTTTAAGGATATATACTTGCACTGAAGACCCTTTATCTTTCAAATCTGATATATGTTTCTGAAACTACTGAACCCAGAAATGGGTGGACATAATTGATGAATAATTCAATTCAAAATTAAATTCACAAGTCCACCTTTCCTAAATTCAATGTTTATCTAATCTTTTTCATTCTTTTGATAATGCAATGAGGAATTGACATGCTCCTATACATGAGCTTAAACACAAACATATCTTTCATTAGCTCAAACACAACATGGCTGTTCACCACCGTTCCTTTAGTTTCCTGCTGACCCGCTGGGTCCACCTAAATCAAAAGGTCAGTCATGCCCCAGTGCTCGCACAAGCAATGGCAAACGTGTGGTGAAAGTTTATGTTTTTTGAAAAGGATTATGGAGTGAACAGAATTGCTCTGCATCAAAAATAAGCTTACCAACAAAAAGATAAAATCTTTGACTTTTTTCTTGGTATGTTTTATTTGTCTATAGAATGTTGTGTGTAGCAGTATTACATTGTCAAAGTTGATCACAATAGGCACTGTTGTATCTTTACATGGAGTCCTTTAAATGAATAAGATTCATCAGTAGAATTTACATAATTCTTTACAAATTTGATATTTATAAAGTACAAAGATTACTCCTCCAGTCCTCTCAATGTGGGAATGACCACAGCTTTACCGCTACCAGAGTGTGGGTTTCAAATATCCAACTGCTGAATTCTACACATTTATGCTTGCCCACCCAAAGGGGCAGTGCTGGGCAGGGCTGCATCACCAGAGTGCCCGCAAATATAGTAATGTATAATATCTGTGGTATAAGGACAAAACTGGACATAACTCAGCTTCTACGACTGTGGCCTTAAAACTTAAAGCAACTTTTACAAAGCGGAACGATGAGAATACTAATTGTTTAAAACTAATTTGAGAAATTTTTATCGGCCCTCAAAAGGGATTTTGACAAAAAATGGTATCAATTTATATTGATTTTAGAGACAATACTATGTAGTTTTAAATCATTTCGTGTGAAATAATTCAAACGAACACATGAACAAAACTTGTATAGCTGAACAATGGAAAACACAAGAATCTCATGGTGGCCACAAAAGAATATTGGTTGCAGTGGATACTGCAGACTAATGGGATAAAAAGAGGCAATATTACAGTGGGAAACTGAAAAGACACAGATTGGAGGGGAATTCCCTGGACTGTCACTTTGACCCCAACACAAACAATCACATAGTTCCCTTTTCCTCTTTCCCATACTCTTCACAACTCATCATCCAACCCCCATTGCCCCATCCTCGCCACTTACCTATCTATTCTCTTAGGTAGTTACGTAATGTCTGTTTCTATTGTCAGACACATGCTATAGTGATCAAAAGCTTAATATGTGCAGAAATTCTAGAACTTAACCAGTAAATCATATCAGGCCTCTGCTGCAGTTCTAGTTATACTTTGTTGGACCAATACTTTTTTGTCATTAATTTATTGTCAATGCATCTTCATAAAGTCAAAGGATTCTTCTATTGACAAAATCACTTTCAGGGCATTTCCCAAATTCTGAAATGAGGAACTTTTATTCGCTACATATCTCTGTCATCTAGAGCAATTTTTCCCACAATGACCGATTTCTTTGCATAAATCTCTTAAAATCAAGCTTCTCAAAACTATTTTCATGTCTTATCAAATACTATATACCAACTTGTTACAAAAAAATAACTGAAACAGATGCTAAAAGGTGGAAAGACTAGTGCTTTGACTGCGTGTATTCCAGTGTAATAAAATATGGCACAACTATACATAACTGAAATAGTTTTGTAAAAAACATTCTACAGTGGAATCCACTTAAGATAAACTAACTTAAGATAAAATCCTGGTTTAAATAAACTCTCCTCGTGGTCCCAATCTTTCCCTTCTTTTCCTTACCAATGAACAACTGGTTAAAACAAACGCCGACAATACAACCTCTGCTTAAAATAAACCCTTTGTGTCTGCCCACAAGTGTAAACCAGTTTCATGACACTCAAACTCTTACTAAAAACTGGCTCTATAAAAGTACAAGCCAAAGGTGAGCTCACACACACTGCTTGCAGGCTTGATG
Organism: Peronia peronii; assembly: GCA_039654565.1. Taxonomy (NCBI): domain Eukaryota; kingdom Metazoa; phylum Mollusca; class Gastropoda; order Systellommatophora; family Onchidiidae; genus Peronia; species Peronia peronii. Next base: position 2,784 of record JBCEWB010891827.1, read on the forward strand.
ATGTAAAAGGGCCATGTGTGCGGAAAGGGGCTGGGTAGGGAGAAGGGAGTGTAGGTAGGGAAGGGCGAGGCTTTGTCTATCTTGTATTACTAGCAAGAATAACGCAGTCTCAACATGCGAGGCCCACTTGATGATTAGGGTAGCCTCCCTTTTCACCACCTCGCATGCGCACATCAGCACACAGTTGGTGCCGCCTCTCCCTTCCCAGTCCCAAACAAGCGGTATACCTACTGTAGAAACAAGTGTAGTTTCACTCTTTTCTTTTCCTATGCTTCACCAGTGGCCATCGAACCAATTTCAAAGTAAAAATATTATTTAATCCTTCGCATTACATTTCAAAATGACAAGGAGTTTTGCTTTTGTGGTGAGGGTCACGCAGGCAGTCTATAAGAACAGGGGAGGCAACTGTGTATATTATCCACCTCTTAGTCTTATGTGAGAGGGTTTTTCTCTTGAAAATGGTTATGATAAACCTCGCTTAAAATATACTTGTTGACTCGGTCCCGCGAGGTTCATCTTAAGCGGACTTCACTGTCTTTCAATAATCAACCATTCCATTGCTACATTAACAAATTGTATGTCACATCAGTGCTTCTAAGAATGTTAAACATAATATTGTAGATGCACTAGGTTTTGCAATTTCCTTCTCACATTGTCATGAAAAAGTTTCTCCAGGCATAAGATTGACTGTATCTTGATCTACTTTTAGAATTCTACCTGTGCAGCACTTGCTTTAGAGAATGCTATGAAAAAAAAAAACATTTAGCTCTAGATCTAATGAATGAACTTCAAAAATCTTCGGGAAGACACTTGCAAAAATATCCTATTTCTATGTTATCAGTAATATTGTGATGAGGCAGTTTGCAATTCTGTCCATGGGGAAAATAAGTTTAGTCATAATTTATGGACATCCTGTTATTTCTTAATTTTCACAAACACATACTCATTAATTTACAGTGAGAAGGCCTACACTAGAAAACTAGTGTGTGTCAACTATATTTCAGACTAGTACAAATCATGAATTGAGTTACAACTTGAACCCATTCTTACAAGATCATGCCAGTTGGGTGGAAAGTATTTTTTTTCTTGGTCACTGTGGGCTGAATATCTAGATCTGGTCAGAATCCTGACTGAATACCATAGACTGGGAATCCCTGTCTTAATTTCTAGACAATCTTCAATTCCATGGTTACAAGGTGCAGATTTTCTTTCTTTGAGATCTATTCTAGTGTGAATCAAAGTTCTAGTGAATCATCACTTTTTTTTATTCCTCATCCATTGCCATGTCCTGCTTTAGTTATCAATTGCTTTATTTGTTTGATACCGGTTCCTCATTTCAATATGTTAATCACATTTTTTTTTCACAGAGAAAAATTGTAAGATCTTAGTAAAAAAAAAATTATAGAGCCAACAGCAAAAGTAAAAAAACAGCTAACAAATTATCAACTTGAAATAACTAACGAGACTGACCCTGAGCTGGTAAAATTTGTGATCATTGATATCATGAACTCAGAGATATTCCTATCAGAATAGTCGTAGAACTGTCTTGGATATACGCCAAGCATTTCTCTGTATGTGTCATTGATGAATGGCAATCCAAAAATATAGTCCAAATCCTGACCATGGCAAATACCTGAAATCAGAATATAAACAGCGTAAGGAATAAAGCAGCATAAAGCACTATAATCGGAAATGTCTTGTTCATCTCATAATACTCTATTTTATATTGGTAGTCTTCACATAAATATGTAACTTAAAGGTAGTGTTATACTTAGTTTCAGATTTTTTTGGTACTTCTAGAGCTGTGAAAAATATTTTTCCCTCTCTCCCACCTGACAGCAAGTAGTCCAAAGTCATTCTGCACAAATCTGGGAGCCTTTTTCACAATAACTCTCTTCAAGTTAAACTATACAAATAAATCCATATGACAATAAAATGTAACATCTTTTCAACCTGTTTATTAACTTAAATGAATTTGCATTTGGAGCATTGACCGCTCCTCTGTATGTTTCTAAAGTAATAAAAATGCCTGTTTTCCGATGGCTCGCTTAAAGCACCCATGAACATGATGCTTGCTCTGTGCTATTTCAACAGATCTTTGATGTGTTTCCACAAATAAAAATAGTCGACTCTTTGAGGTACAAAGAAATTTGGTGTAATTCAATCTTATCATAAGGTCATTATTTAATTTACTGACTGAAAATTTCAGTGATGGGAAAAAATATACTAATTATGACAAGTTCCAAACTTTCTTTATATCAGGTAGAAATCTTGATTTGGCCATGTAAAGTATCATAAAATCACACATGATGAATAGCTCCAGTCAATGACTGACCAACAAAGACACAGACTGTTGTATCAGATTACATTAAATTTGCCAATGGGAATAATACACATGTACCAATAAACAATACTCAGTTAAAATCATAATCTTTATTTGAAAAAGGATTATAAACATAATCAACATGTGATTTAGATTTAGAGCTGCATTTTGCATTCACAAGTTGAACCGATCATCTACTGATTGAGGCTTACCTATTTCAATACTGTAACATTCTTGGCAAACCACCTGCATGGAACCTATCTAAATTTAATACTGGATTTAAATCATCTCTAGCATATTTCTGAAATCATGAAAAGCTTGTAATTCTATTTTTGAATTATTTCAAGACAGGGTCATCAAAATTTTTAAATCTAGACCTGTGAATCAGCCATAGATGAACGGAAACTCTCCATGGCCAGCTACTGTACCTCAATCTGGGTGGCCTGAGCTAGTGCTTATTTCGTTTTGGCTAATAACCAATTACTCCACCCAGCCTTCCAAATGACACAATGTAAGCCTACATTGGGCCTCTGACTGACCATGTGCTTTCTTGAATCCCTCTGTTAACTCCACCACTTATTTACACATAATATTTGAAACTTGTTATCCGTAGCAAGGTTGTGCTCACAAGCACATCAGTAACATTGGGGTGTCAGGTTGGTCACTTCCTACAGACTGACCATTATGTTATACACTCATCCATGATCTAGCATAATTCCATGGACCAAGCCATTTCTTAAAAGGGTGTACTGATGTTCATGTTACAGTATCTCAATATAACTGCAAGCTATCATCCGTCTGGCCATGTGGATTTAGAACATTCTTCTTAGATCAGATCGGCCAGCCAGTGTCTGACTTCAAAATGACTACAAAGAATTATGTACAACTGGTCTAATGACGGCACAGCATGAAAGCACAAGTGAGTTATCTGATATAAAAACGAATTGATACACAGGTTGCTGATGGTTTGATAATGCCTCTCACATTATTATTTATGTTGGATTACAGATTTCAAGGTACATAGGTACTTGAGAGGACTTGAGTGGGCCATGTGGCCTTTAATTTTCTGTTGTTCCATTTCATCGAACAAGAGTTCATCATTGAATAGTACAGACTTTCTCATACTCTTGTCAAGTAATATTTCGACTGCAAGTTGAAAGATCATCTAATGAGCTGCAACCATAGATGTGCTAAACATAACTAGATTGCAAACTCAGCAGCAGCAATGCAAAGCCCAACTGTGCTAAAGCGGCCATACTGTTTGTGTGGCATGTTCGTTGGTACCAGATGCAGCACCAACTCCCAGCAGAGCATTTACTTAATCGGCAGACTGATCCTAGCCAACATTGGTAGAAACTTTGGTCCGGTTGAGAGATCAGCCCTCGGGCTAAAAGCTGGGCATGGCATGTCACCTACCCTGAGCGCTTGAAGTCATGTTACAGATATGGTGGGAATAGAGGTATTTCTTCAAACAGTAATAATGTAATTATAATCCAATGAAAGATTGAAAAAGCCTAAACCATGGAGAACAGGTGCACACAATTTTTTATTAGGAATTCTGCGTAATGAATATGCAATTAAGAGTGAAAGTATAATCAGCATTAAGTGTCTGGATAAAATATATACAAAAAATGCGACTTATTTCAAACACGAACTCATGAGCTTTCCTGTCCAATAATCCATCAATGTCCTCATTATTATTACTGTAATTTTATAATACAGTAATACTTTGCACTATAAACTTCTCTAAGTTGCAATACTAAGAAAATTGTGGTTCACCCATAGCAGTTCCAAATCTCTGTCCAAGCCCAGTCCAGCAAAAAAACAACTATTGGCTAAAGCCAACAGGTAATGTCCAGGACACCAGGAATTGCCGCTGCATGGGGAACTTTGCAATTCTTTGATTTAATGCACTTTAATGTTCTGTTGTTAATAGCCACTCTCTCACAGGAACAACTGCAATTTTCCAGTCACATAAAAGCTCAACATCCCACCTACTATCATTCACTCTCTATTTCGCGCTATCTTTGCATGTCTTCTAGGGAACAGGTGCTGAAATCAGATTTTTGCTCGAAATATTCGGTTTTGGGTTTTTGTTTTCTTTATTAAGTTTTGTCTTTTCTGAAGATGAAAATGGTTTAAAGAAGTTGACATATCTATTCTAAGGTGTGGGGAGGATGGTCAAGCAAACGCTAACCAGCCCTTCTGCCATCCAGGCTCTGCCTGGAATCTTATCCAGTGGTAGATCATCAATATTTCACTGGCTACAAGCAAACAGTGTATAAAAAGTTGGCTTACGACTTTCTTCACTAATATTGGAAGCCCTAAAGTGCATCAAAGTGGACAACGGCTGACAATCTGAGGTGCTGACCACACAGGACATCAGTGAAAACTTTCACCTAGGCATCTAAGATAAGACTTCCCATGACCTAATGAGGGTGGATTATGCCCTGCTTCTGCTGTTTCAGAGTACAGTAATAGGCTGTCTGTCATAGCAAGGATAAGAACACTCTTGGTTTTGACTGACAAAGACATAGTGGCAATATATAGGCCTGAAGTGACTCTAAGGGAGCTCTTTTGCTGACAAGGGTAAGGGAGCAAAAATGGAGGAAAAATGCAGTACAGGCATATGAAAAGTCAAAATATGACATAAAAGTCATGGAAAGAACTCTAGCATGTGAAAGAAACATATTTTGGGGTTGAAAGCCCAATCAAAAGCTCCTTACCACTGTTTTTCTGGTGAAAAAAAACTTTAAATACATTTTTCTCAAACTGAGGTTTTTAAGCAAAATATGCAATCTACCTTTGGAGTAAGTGCTATGAAATTGGCATGAATACAGAACAAAACAGAAAGGAAAAAAAAAATGGTCAGAGTAGATATTTTACAGCATTTTAAATTTTTATATTTTTGGGTCAAATTTTCAGAAAATCTGTGACTTTTGTACATACCGATTTGTGAACAAAAAAATTAAGCAAATTATCAAAAATCTGGTCTGACCAATCCTAGATATTGAACTGAAAAATATGTACATAAAATTTCAAGAAAATCAAATGACAAAAAAAAGAATTTTATTTATAGTAAAATTACGCAATATCAGTGCCAAGATGCCCGCTATTGCCATGACAACCATGAGTGATTTCATTTTCCCCTCTAATTTGACCATGCTGAATTCGATGACAATGGTTAAAATCATCTTCCCACAGCCATTTCCAAAATGACCCCCACAACCCATTCCTGGCCTTGGGATATGGTTTTTGCTAGAAACAAATGTGATTTTGGGTTTTTGTTTTCTCTCAAAAGTTCTGCCTTTTCTGAGTATAAAAATGGTACTAAGATGTGGATATATCCATTCTGACATCTTTAACCCATGGTCAATCAACGGATGTATCCCAGCCTACTGTCAACCAGGATTTGGCTCCCTCTGGCTGCTACATGCAGCGGTGGATCACCACTATTTGACTATATATAGGCAGAGAGTGCATAAAACACTTAATTATGACCTCTTCTAGCAATATCTTGAGCCCCCAATGCCAAGGATGGACATTGGATGACTACTCTGTGGCGAATAATACTCAAGCACAGATTATCAGTGTAAGCTTTCACCAGGCATTCTAAAATGAATTTCCACGTCCTATAAACAGTATAATTATCTTTTATTTCTGCTGCTTCAGACCATAGTTGTGGACTATCTGCCATAGTAAAGGTCAAGACACTCTTGGCTTTGACATAGAAAGATAGGAGGCCACATATGGGCCCTCAAGAACCCAGAGGTGATTCTATGGGAGCCGTTATAATGATGAGGGTATGGAGCAAAATTCGAGAATAGATATACCCAGAAAGCCAGGAAAAGGCAACAAAAGAAAAAGAAGTCATGGTGAGAAAGCTAGTATGTGAAAAAGACTGTTCTGAGCCTAAAAGTCAAATACAGAACTCCCCATGTAAAATTTTCTCTGAAAAAAAACTTCAAACACATTTTTATCAAAATCCGTTTTTTTTTGTTTATTTAGTTTTTTATATCTGAACCAATTTTAACCAAATTTATTATACATCATTTTCACACCAAGAACAAAAAACATACATATGTGCAGCTCATTCTATTGGTAAGTTTTAGAGAAAAATACATTTCGGTGTGAAAAAAAGACAAAATCTGAAATTTAACTGCATGATATTTTTAAAAGTTTCTACAAAATTTTCTTTTGCATTTGAAGAGCTGAAAATAAGTAACTTTTTAGATAATATGCCAAAAAAGATATTTACCCAATTTCGTTACATTCGACTGAAATTTGGCAGAGAAGACAGATATTTAAATTAGCTATTTTAGAAACGCCAAAATCCAAGCTAGTGGCATTGCCATGGCACTGTTTGAGAAATTTGATTCCCCCCCCCCCCCATTTTCCTCCAATTTAGACATGCTGAATTCGATGAAAAAAGTTAAAATAGTCTATATTTAATAATAAAAAAATCACCTTCAGGATGCCTCCACCCACCTCCCACCCCACTTATTGTCACTACAGGCCTACAACAAGGTTTTATTTTTTATGATATTCTCAACATAAAGTACTAGTTTATGCTATAACAACAATAATTAAACTTTCATATTCTCTAATTTAGCACAGATCTGCTGAAAACAATAGCAACAACTATTTAGAATACTTGAGCTTAGGTATCTTGACAAACTTTGTCAAATTTGTAGATTATGGAGACCAATAAGAAGATTTCAAAATTAACTCTTGCACAATTTTTAAAAGGATCTGACATTATATTGCAAAATTAACAAAGAAAACATAAATATTTATCAACTGGATAAAATGTGCACAGCAAAGCTACATGCTCATATACTATGCATATCTCAGATGAACATACGCTCTGGGAAAATTTTCTCTTTGACGTTTTAAGACAAAATCTTCATTGAACACTGTTCTGTCTTTGCACATTATCTTAGTGTGAAAAAAGACAAGACGTTCTAAGATTAGAAATTAAACGAACTTATGTGACGTTTAATTGGAACTCTGTTGATTCCATGAGTCAATGGAGGAACAAACAAGGTGTCACGTGACCAAATCAGGCTTGAACACGGTTATACAACAACAATTACAAATTGAAGGAACAAATGGCAAGGGATGGGTAGAAAAGGGAGGGCGTTTGTTCCTCCATTGACTCACAGTAAGTTCGTTTAATTTTTAAACTCTGTCTCAGTCCATTCGCCAATGGGTAACAAACGAGACTTTAAAGATGTTATTGTTGTTGTTGAGGAAGTTCTCTTATGATAATAAAACATACTTTCCCAACCTACATTTGGAAGCTGGCTCACATTAACGGCCGTTGAAACTCTTCAGAGCTGTCGATGACTGACCTATGCTAGAATCACCGGCGCTCTTCACAATTGAGAGATATGAGATATTCTGAGCCAAATGCTCATTCTTAGCTCTACTTTTTCCGGTGAAACCGATTACCTCGGAGAGAACAGCAAATAAACAATACCGTGGACTTCTACCTCACATTGCCTGATCTTCCAAGCCTTCATAAATTCTTGACCCTCTGTAGTCAGTTGTGATAAAGGTTGGTGATAATCAGTCCTTCCTGAAGCCAACAGATTTCGTAGCCTTTGTCAGTGATACTTTGCCAAGGAAACTTTACCATCAGAAGCTACACAATGGATGAGGCAAAATGTGCCTCAAGTCGATTCCTGCCACTCGTATTCTTACTCCACCTCTTGACAATGACATAGGTTTAATATTTCATGACTCAATAATATCTGTGCCGATCATGCCTACATATATGCTTCCTAGCCCTTTGGGCTTGGCATAGGTTTTTGTATGTCTCTAAGGAATTCCATGCCTGCACATTTACTTGGCAGTGGTCATTTTCATCAAGTTCAGAACTCTGATTTTTGAGACAGTCCTCACTAAAACAATTTACTTCATGCTGGTGTTGACAAAACACCCATCTCTTTTTCCTCACATCAACAGTACCGGTAGTACCAAGTTCTCAGATGTGATACTTGTCTCATCGAAATCCAAGAGTGTGAACACAATGGTAAAGGATTTGCCAACTTGTAAGCAAGTGCACAAATTTTAATCATTCTTAAAATTATCCTATGTCCGTATTCATCACCAGTCAAATCTCCAATTCTGCCTCGGTGAGCTTATTAAATAAATCTGTATCTTCACTAGGGTCATCCGATTTTGTGTCGGTGTCCTTTGTCGGTGAACTCGCACCTCGGTTTATTACACTTGTGAAAGCTTCCTCGCTGGGAAAACATTTACCTCCCTTATTAGTTTTTCTTCTAATCACTCCTTGGCCAGAGTTCGGCCTGGCTCGTCTCTTGCTTAGTCCTTCATTTTGATTTGTCCTGTTCCACGAAAAGCTGTGTTGATGTTTCTTTTCCACAAATACTACAAAAGGATTCTGGGACAATGCTCTGGGTTGCTCTAAAACCCTTATCTGAATACTGTCCAGTTTTCTTTGATCTAGCTGTGCATAACTATCAATAAGTAACAATTGATAGTCTAATACTATCTTTCATTTGTTGCTCTAAGACTTGCTCTTCTAAATCCGTTCACATTTTGTACCAATGTGCAAATACTGTCTACTACATGGATCTCTGAGTTTTCTGCCAGTTACTTTCTCTATATCACTGAGGTGACAAAAGCAACTTCCATACTTGCTATTGTTGGCTGTCCCACCAACCAACCATTGGTCCCATTGTTCCGTCCTGAAATGGACCTTAAGTTGTTCAGTTTTCTAACCATGAACATTTTGTCTTTTCTCTGAATCTAAAATTCCCTCTTAATCAATGAGTAGACTATCCTCATTTCTCTGTCTATAAGAACCTAGAACTGCTTAGCTTCAGGTAAAGTGATACACAGACATCAAGATAAGGATTTTGCACTCTTCAAAATGGTCTTGGTGGGCATACATTGATATCCTCCTCCTTGAGATCATGTATTTTCTATTCCACATATTCTTTGTCATATTCTGGTGATGAGGATAACCAGGAATTCCATGATAATCAGCATCTCCTGCACAATACTCTACAATCCTCTGACACTTAAATATTGGCAATGATATCTATCTTTCGTTTTGGAAATTTGCTGATTAATGTGGCTTCACATCTTCCTCAGTAATGATTCTGTTAATTTGTCAAGTCCGAGTCCTTTCTTCAAACAGTTTGAATTTTCTGCCATTTCCCTCTTACTTTTATTGGAATGTCTCACCTATTGCTTATTTGTTTTCGGTTACAACAAGTTGCCACAAATCCCAAGTGTCTCAACTTCTTCAACTTTGAGTTTCTGTCTTCTGTGTCATAGCTTTGTCTGTCTTTGTAAAGCTTATCTATGTATTGTTTTCACTGAAACCTGAACACCATATGAGATCAGAGGTCGCATGAACCCAGGAACTGACTGGGCCTTGGCCTCTAGGCTGTTGTTCGAGCTATTGTAAACCTGCTGAAACAACACTTACTGTCTAGACAAGTTAATATCAATATTTTGGTGGAGGACAGATGCATGCCTGTTCTTGTGAGACAGAGCATTTATATTCAATCTCCTTTTCATCTGATTCTGAATTGTTTGAGAAATTATATTTGCCAATACTGTTAAAATTGGCTAAATATGCCAGTCTTTACAGCCTCACTCTTGGTTCCTCACCTGAGAACATTCTCAGGACAATTTAAATTTCTATAGAATTCTGTTCCATTCTCATGGGCTTCAAAAAACTGTTCCAAATATCCCCCCCCCCCCAACCTGCAGGGGCAGGGAGTATATGGTTCTTTGCTCCTACCTGCAGGTGGTGACAGCCTGCCATTGGTGGGATGTCTCTCACTGAATGACATCTGAGACGTTCCAAGGTGATATCCCTTCTCTCTCTCCTTGCTCATGTCTTCTGTCCCGCTCTCTTTCCTCTCTTCTCCTTGACATGTAAACGTATCTTACCATGTTTGGCACACTATTGCCGTGATCATGCTGATGTGCCGTTAAATCCCAACACAACAAAACAATCTGAATATACAAGCATCTTCATCAAATTCGAAAATTTCATACATGAAGATAGGCCTTTTACCCTATGGCTTGATATCCAGCTGGTCCATTTATCAATGGACTCTGAATCAGTGATCATCTCCGGGCCTGTGCTGACCATATCACGTAACACTACCAAGGCTGTGCCTGTGAAGCAAGAGCTGATAGGCCTATAAATCTCCCATCACGGGGAATAGTGGGTGGCCAGGAATTTTGAATGGAGGGTAAGATGGCCGTGTCTTCGGGGAAGATGTGTAATTGGTTCCCAGAAGCGAATGGTACATTCAGTGTTTTCATCTTTAGCATAAATTGTGCAAAGTTCTTAAACATAAGGTGGTGACGTTGGCATTGGGTTCATTTTGGGTCCTCCTCAGTTCTGTGAACTGATTACGTTTAATGCCATGATGTTACTGTTAGTCGTGGACTCAATGGGAATTCTCCTCAGTTCTGTGAACTGATTAAATTCTTATCTTGTCCACTATGAATTCCTCTCAGTTTTGTGAACTGCCTTTTGGCGAGGAATTTTGAATGATGTTCCCTAGGGGTGTGATTGGTGCCATAGACCACTTAACAGATTCACTTTCCATTTTTGGTCTGCAATTGTAAATAGTTCTGTGAACTGACTAAATTGCGATGCCCTGTGGGGTGTGGCCTGCAATTTTTGAGTAAGTTCTGTAACTGATTAAATTGCCACGCCTTGTGGGCGTGCAGCCTGCAACTTTTGAATAACTTCTGTAATTGATTAAATTGCCACGCCTTGTGGGCGTGTGGCCTGCAATTTTTTAATAAGTTCTGTAATTGGTTAAATTGCCACGCCCTGTAGGCATGTGGCCTGCAATTTTTTAATAAATTCCGTCACTGATTAAATTACCATGCCCTGTGGACATGTGGCCTACAATTTTTGAATAAGTTCTGTCACTGATTAAATTGCCACGCCCTATGGACGTGTGCCTGCATTTTATGCATCAGCTCCGTTGAACTGGCGAAAATGCTATGCCCTGCCGGCATTTAGCTGACTGTGAGGTGTTGTGACCAGGTCAGGTGATAGCCCTCTCCCTGGGGACGGTGCAGAGACCGGTGGTGACCCCATGGGTACCTGACATCGATAGATCCAGATTTCTTTGTCCTTGACAAAGATGGGAAAGAAAGCGGGGTTCGGTCGCCATGATGGTTTGTTTTTTAACCCAATTTTGAACTGATTTTTCAACACCTTTGCCTTCATCTTTATTACAGCCATCCCCACTTTCGGAGGGGTTTTTGTATGGTCTGTGAGGGCTCATTCTCAGTTGGGATTGAGGGGGTCGCACTCTCTGGCGTCGACAATAAGGTAATTATTGGCAAGTGGTCAGTGATGGAAACCTGAATGATAGTGACTATGAAGGAGTTAAAATCACAATTGGACATAATGTGCCTTAAACAGAACTTCTGTGAGATTAAGAAGAAGCCCAAATCAATATCACCATTATAAAGTTTGGTATATTACACTTTACTGTCCTGGAAAGAGAGAGAAATACAAAATAAAACACAAAAGTTTGTCCGAGTGAAAACACCACGTCAAACCAACAGTGGAAGCACGCAAACTGCTTTGGTCATGTGACATCTAGTTTATTGCCCACTGGCAAATGGGCTGAGACAGAGTTATTCTTATACTGTGGTTAGAGTTCCTGACTGTCAAACAAGATGGCGGACAGTCTACATCTGGACATGACTATCACAAAAAGAGCATAGCCCAGTTTGAGGACTGGTTCCTATATGTTATCTCCATAACTTTCTTATTCTTTCAAAATTTCATCAATGAACTTTGGATTATTGCTAAGTGGATGTACATAATGCTCATATATTAGATGGCTGTTTCAGTGTCAGAGCCAACCCAGCTTACAACCCTGATGAAGATCCTTATTCAATCCCTGCTGTAAAAGTGTTTTCCATACTTCTGAAGGGCATCTCACGAAATCACTACGTCTATGCCAATAGATATTACTCCTTACTTCCTCTTATCAAGTTTTTTCAAGAGCGAAACCTCAACTGCATCGGCACTATCAATGCATCGAAAGGGCCTGCCAAAACGATAAAGGAGCAAACAAGTGATTTACCAAAGAACAGGATGATACTATGTGGGTGTCTTGGAAAGACAAAAAAAATCCAAGAAACCCTGTATTGTCGTGAAAACACACTGGAGCTCGACATTCATTGATCAGTAGGAAGGTCATCATATTTGTCAAAGAGCCGAAGACCATCCATGATTACAACATTCCCATGAATGGTTGTGATGACATGGACAAATAGAAAGCAACCATAAATGAAAAACAAAGAAGTAGTGTAAGAAGGTTTTCATCTGAATTTTTGAAGTATTTTTTTGGAAATTCCCATTAGTAATAAAAAAATAAGTTGCTGCAAGAAACCAAAGCAGTGTTCAAAGTCTTATCTATCTAGGAATATCAATGAGGCTTTTAAAGTCCTGTTACCAGTCAAAGTCCTCTTACCGTAATTATGAAATGCATTCTAATATAGGTTCAACGGGGAAGATGCTCAGATTCGCGAATTTTGAGCAGAGAAAGTTGGCCTTTTCCAAAGGCAACATAGTTCAATGTAAGACAGGAGATCAGC
>JBCEWB010891938.1:0-15731 GCA_039654565.1 Peronia peronii
TCTATCTATCTATCTATCTGTCTATCTGTCTATCTGTCTGTCTGTCTGTCTGTCTGTCTGTCTGTCTGTCTGTCTGCTATCTGTCTGTCTGCTGTCTGTCTGTCTGTCTGTCTATCTATCTGTCTGTCTGTCTGTTTCTGTCTACCTACCTACCTACCTACCTACCTACCTATCTACCTATCTATCTATCTATCTATCTATCTATCTATCTATCTACCTACCTGTTTTTCTCTATCTATCTATCGATCTATCCGTCTGCCTGCTTGCTGCCGGTTTGCCCGTCTGCCTGTCTGCTTGCCTGCCTGCCTGACTGTCTGTCTATCTGCCTACCTGTCTGTCTGAGTCTTTCTATCTATCCTACCGTCCGTCCGTTTCTGTATCCCTCCACCTACGCACTCCCACATTCATGTATCTATTCCATGAGACTTTTCCGCATTCTGCAGGCGGTGGGCGCCGCGGCGGAGGGGGAGTGGGGGGGGGGGGGGGTGAAGAATTACAGTGCACAGTGTCATGGTACAGGTCAAACATAACATGATATAAAAAAAATGAAAACTGTAACAAGATAATATCAGACAATATAAACATGAATATCACTGAACATAAAATAAAAATCAAGATATTCTACTGCATAGGGACAGAGTCTTTCGGGTAAATCCTGGAACTACCTTACATCTTCCGCGTTTCTGTTTTTCTTAAGCCTTTCAATCCTGAGAAAGTAGGATTATCTCGGCTTTTAGAAGTTGCCAATTTTTCATGAGAAATTTTGTGATTAGAAATTTGGAAGTTGGAAATTTTGCCCGGACAGCGGCACGCAGCCTACTCTTTCATCGATTTTGAACTGCCAAGGGTTCTTTAACGTGCGTAATGTACACACGGGACCTCCGAAATATATTTGCCCTTATCCGAGAAGACTAGACGTCGGGTTTCCATACCCACTGGAAGCCAGGGGACCGTTGAGTCATTGAAAAAATGCGAGTTTTCGATCTTCTTGCCTTTCTGTCCCCCGATGCAGGACCCGCGAGTCGATCCCGGCCCGTTTTCTTCATGAGCAGACGCCAAACCACACAGCCACATGTCCCCCCATCTTCAGCGTTATGCTAAACCCTTTGACTTTATATTGGGACCCCTAAACTACATGTATATGCCAATTAAACCCTCTAAATTTATGGTGTGCACTTCGCTTCATAATGGGTTCACATTGAAGTTTATGATCGAATCATTTAACTTTATGTTGGATTTTTTAACTTTATGTAAAACCTGTTAAGTCCAAGTCACATAAATAGCTTTGACAAACCGCTGTTTCAAAAAAAAAAATCCAAATTAAGTTTTGGACCTGTCATTAAACACATAGCTGACATACATACATACATACATACATACATACATACATACATACATACAGACAGACAGACAGACAGACAGACAGACAGACAGCAGATAGACAGACAGACAAACAGATAGACACACGTGTTGAGGATAGGAGGTGAATAAAGTGGAGAACGATAGGAGGAAGAAGATAAGGATAAGGGTGGATGAAGAGAACTGAAAGGAATGAGGGTGAACTGTGATGGATATTTTAGAGAGGCCAAGAGGAGGAATAGTGGTTGGGATGAGGATATGGGATGGAAAGATGAAGAGAAAGAAGCAGAGATGATGACAGAGAGAGAGAGAGAGAGAGTGAGTACTGGTTTGTCCAGACAGAGTCATCTCTGCCTAGTCTTCATCCGATTTGTAACTCCCAAGGTTTCTTTAACATACATAATGTACACACGAGACTTCTGAAATATATTCGCAATTGTCCGAGAAGACTAGATGTGGGGTTCCTCTACCCAGGAAGCTAGGGAACCGCTCAGTTGAGTCACAAAAAAGAAAACGGGTTTCAATCTTCGTATCCCTACCCCACTCCGTCCCCCGCACTCCAGATGGTAGGATCCGCCGAAAAAGGGAAACAACGTGAGTTGTGATCACAGAGCAGACGCCAAACCACATGGCCACAATGACTCCCCAAAAATTGAAGTGCTGGGCAGAGGGAAGAAACTTACTGGGCATGGAGGGGGTGGATGAGATTTTGGTAGATGAGATTGTTTCTTAGTTCTCGAAATGTCATGAGATGTCCTTCACTGTTGAACCCAAGAGCAAACTTGATTAATCACTCTCTGTCTTCTTTTCTTTTCCTTTCTTTTATGCCCTGCCTCTCATCTCTCCTTCTGGGTGTGATGAACAGACGGATGGATGAATGGATGGATGAATGGATGGATGGATGTGGATGAATGGCTGGATGGATGAATGGATGGATGGATGGATAGATAGATAGATGGATGGTGCCGAAAGGTATGAAGTGAGTGGGTGAGGAACCCACAAACACAAGAAATAGACAGTACGAACATAATGAAAAAGTGAACAATCAATCGAACATATAAACAAATCAGGACATAATTAATACAAACAGTTACCAATTAAGTCATAAAAATACACAAGGAAAGAAGTTAAAACAACATTCAGAACGTACAAAAAGGTGGGATTGATTGAGCAGGTAAGACTGTAAGAGCTAAATAGGAAAACGTAGCGTAGAGGGATTAAACAAAGATATGATTGTAAGGACAGTCATGTAGCGAAATCAATGTTTGACTTACCACCGAGTCTTTGACTAGGTCACCATCTACACCAGAAATTCTCATCCAGAAACAGCGTTCCACAAGTCTAAATCCTGTTAAATCATAAGTTTTCCTCTCGCATAGTCTGTTTCTAGTGTTCTGCTACAGGGTACAGAGAATCGCAGCTGTGGATCTGGAAATAGACAAAACGTTCTAATCAGTAAATAAAAAGCTGAAACGGACAGTTATAGACACAGCCAGACAGATAAATTTGTTTGGAAACTGGATAAATAGAGGGTCGTTAGGTGTACATGGATGGATGGATAGATGGATGGATGGATGGATGGATGGATGGATGGATGGATGGATGGATGAATGGATAGATGGATGATAAATGGATGGATGGAGGAAAGGATGAATGGATGGATGGGTGGATGGATGTGGAAGGATGAATGGATGGGTGGACAGATGGATAGATGAATGGGTGATAGATGGATGCAAGAATAGATAGATGATTGAAGCATATATGGATTGGCGATTAAACGATTAAATAGATGGGTGTATGTGTGGACGAACAGATGCATACAAAATTATACAAACTGTTATATAAAATCACAGGGACAGGTTAAAACAAGTTTTTACCTGGAAATGTCCGTCGGATTTTAAGAAATCCTTACTAAGCACATGTTTCCAACTTAAGACAAAATGACATTAACGTCGACGCCAGAGAGATTCACGGTCTTCTCACAATTCTATTTCGAGAGTGGGGCGTCTGTACTATATACTTTTTTTTTTTTCATGAAAGGCTTTCTGTCTATCTCAAGCAGCGTATAATACTCACACATCAGACTGATATATCGATTCTGAAAAGGACCCGGAAAAGTATCTAGCTAGCGTAAGAATTTTTAAAAAATATAAAAAATACAGAAACAAAAATCAGAAACAGACAAATGAGGACACAAAGAGATTGCTAGTGCTACAAAACAAAAACATATGGAACGAGAGAATGAGAAAGAGAGAGGAGAAAAGAGAGACAAATAAAGCAAAGAAGAAGAAGAGAGAGAGAAAGATAGGAAGAGAGAAAGTGAAGGAGAGAGAGAACAGGAGAGAGATAATGTCAAAGAAATAAGAAAAAAACGAAAGAGAGAGGGGGGAGAGAGAAAAGGAGAGGGAGAGAGACAGAGAACAGAAAAAAAGAAGATAATGGGAAATAGAGAGAGAGAGAAAGGAGAACGGAAAATGAGAGGGAGAGAGAGAAGGTAGTGAGGGGAAGAGAGAGAACGAGAGAAAGAAAGAAAGAAGCCAGGGAGACAGAGAGGAAGCGAGAGAGAGAGGGGGGGAGGGAAAACGAAAGAGAGAAAGAACTTCGGAGGGACATAGAAAAATAGATAAAGCGACAGTGTGGGGGAGGCACAGTGAGAGAGGAAGAGGCAATGGGTGAGAGAGAAAGACAAAAGAAAATGAGGCAGAGAATAAATAGAGAGAAAGAGAGAGTAAGAGACAGAGAGAACGGAATCACACACACACACACACACACACACAGAACAAAAATACAGTAAGAAAGAGAGGAAGAGAGAAAAATAAAACAAGATAAATATACCTATCTGTAGACAGACATATGGACAGAGAGAATTGTGTTAAAATACGTTTGAATACATGCGTTTTATCATTCCTTTTTTTTTTTTTGCGTATGTTGTGGACATAACTCAGAGGAGGAAAAAAAACATAATTCGGTGGCTCGAGATTAATCTTGTTTTCCCCGTATTTTCTCTTATCGACGATAAATAGTGATTTACACTATAGAATTAAAATAATCAATATCGAGCAGTCTGAGTGGCGCAGACAGGAAAAGATATCATTAGCATAAATCTCTCGAGTAGTTTGTGAGACTCTGATTTAACCCTAGAGGTGTAAAGGGATTGAAAACGTCAAATACTCGATCATGATACTTTCTTTTTGGGTGACTATGTAAATGGTATGCAATATCATTTTTTTTTCATTATATAGTATGCAGTATTTCATTCTCAGGAAAATAGGATTATCTCGGCTTTAATACGTGCCAGTGTGATGAGAAGAATGTTTGTAGGTTAGAAATTTCGAATTTGGAAATTTCGCCCGGACAGTAAGCCGCGTCTCAGCCTAAGCTTCATCCAGTTTGAGCTGCCAAGGGTTCTTTAACATGCGTGATGTATATGCAGGACCTCAGAAATATATTTGAAGACTCCAGTGGAAAAACCATATAAGTCACATTTTCTACAGAGGGAGAAAAACAGAAATTTAAGTTTAGAAATCTATAGTTTTTCACAGCATACCCTTTTAAAAACACTTTTTCGCGGAACTTCTCTGGTTTTTCCGAATTATTGTTCTGGTAAACAAATCTTAGTGGTGTGCTTTATAACGTCGGCGCAATAACTTATTTTTCACAAAAAATATGACTTATCTGGTTTTTTTCCATTAGAATCCTCATTTGCTTCAATCCAAGAAGACTAGACGTCAAGCTTTCCTACCTAAAAGCCGGGGGATCGTTAGATCACTCAAAACTAAATGCAGGCAGGTTCTAATCTTTCCCAACCCCTGTGAGGATTCGAATCTACAGCGTGCGTCTTTGCCCGAGAAGCAGACACCTTACCCCTCTGCCACGGCACCCCCTGAGATAGCATAGGACAGTCATTTCTTCGACACCAGTGAATATCGTTAAAGAGACCTCGGTCCAGTATTTGTTCAACCATTTCTACTGATACTAGACGTATGGTTAAAACAAACAGTGGGTCGGCAAAGCAAAGAAAGGTTATGGGAGAAAAAAGGGAGAAAAGGACGTGTATTCTTTCCGGCTGATTAGATCATTATTGAAGTATGATATATTATGTTACTGCATTTTTCTAAAATATACATTTAGTTGGTTTGTAAGGGGACAAGATGATGGTTTTCTGCATTTTTTTTCCATAAAATTTGTGATATTTTCATATTTTCACACATCAGCAATGTCCAATATTTCAATGCAGGAAGTTTGGGGTCCCTATGCCATTTCAATTAGAAATAGCCATAAGAAAATCATCTGTTTATAGCGACATTTCAAGGAAGGTTATTTTCAACCCACCTTTCTTGAAATAGACCTGAACGGGTATCCCGTTTGTCCTTAATAGCTATAAAGGATAACTGAGGCGGGAGAGGTGGGTGAGGGAGGGGGGAGGAGGGAGGGGGAGGGGAAAGGGAGGGAGAGGGAGAGAGCACATCCTATTCGTCATATTGAAAATGGCGGGTACACAATGTTATCCATCACTACTGAATTCGGCTGGGTCAGATTAGAGAAACACAATATAAAAAAGAAAAAAAAAGTGTAAATCAAGGATAATCG
Organism: Peronia peronii; assembly: GCA_039654565.1. Classification (NCBI taxonomy): domain Eukaryota; kingdom Metazoa; phylum Mollusca; class Gastropoda; order Systellommatophora; family Onchidiidae; genus Peronia; species Peronia peronii. Next base: position 5,950 of record JBCEWB010891938.1, read on the forward strand.
TATTGGATTTAACTTCTGAAAACAGTGTGCTAAGAAGACTTGCATGTTTAAGCAATAGTTTTCTTGAAATTATGCAAATAATTATATGTTTAGTTTTTAAAATGGCCAGATGAAACTAATTTTGATATATTACTGTTTGTTTGTTTTACATTTTTTTAAAAATCAGCACGAATAAAGCTGTTTATTTTGATTGAGAAATCTCAAATTTTGGGGAAAGAAAAACAACAACAAAAGAAAAAAAAGCACCCTAAAATAACAAGGATGACAAGTGGATTAATTTATTCCCGCATTTAAACCACATTTAATGGAAAGTACTCGAGAGAAAACTAAATAGATGGCAATTGTCCTGACAAAGTCAAAATCTGTTAGGAAATAATGTAATACAACTTTTTCGGCAAAACAACACAAAAAAGAATCATGAAGATTTCTGACTTGGCTTAAAACATAAAATATCCCTGCCACAAACCCTGGCGTTTCCGGTTAATCTTCTGTATCAATTTTTGCCAGTTCCCTGGGTTTCGTTTCTATTCTTTTCCAGTTCTTTTCCATTTATTGGCGTGTTTCGTTGCAGGGCTTCCGTGAGATAGCTTTAGACCATTTGCCAATCATTACTATGATATCTATACTATAAATCTGCAACAAAATCCGCAATAGGCTTATGGACTCGAAAACTGCTGAATGGATCCATATGAAATTTGGCACACACCACTTTACATATGGATCTGTATTTCTATGTACATAAACCGGAAAAAAAGCTTATTATCTTCGACATTGTTCTAAAAATGCGACAATAATTGAATAACAAATTCGCGAGGGTGCTTGATCCGAACTGTTCGTTCGATAGTATGACGCGTTGAAAGCACGTTTTCTTTGAGTAACATTCAGTTTAATCAACCAAAATATCAACATCGAGGTGCCATACACTTTAAGTCGCAGGGCTTCTCTTCTAGTCTACACTTTAAATCTGTAGCAAAACCCATAAAAGGCTTATGGACTCGAAAACCACTGAATCTGTCTATATGAAATTTGGCACCCAACATTGTTGCATAAAGATCTATGTTTCTACTTGTATCAAACGGAAAAAAAAGCTTACTATATTTGACGTTATTCTAAACAGGCGATAATAATTGAATAATAAACTCGCGAGAGTGTTTGATCCGAATTGTACGTACGATAGAATGACGCATTCAAAACACCAAAAGACTTTTCTTTGAGTAACATTCAGTTTAATCATCCAAAATACTAGCATCGAAATGCGCACTGCCTGCCATACACTTCAAGTCGCAGGACAGTATCGGTGTGATCTATATTTAATTAAATAATCTCCCACTAAGGCCATGGATTCTCTTCTAGTATGGCTAATATTTTTTTTCTGCTCAACAAAGATTTTTTTTTTAAAATTAATTTTATTTGTGTGTGTTTTTTTTTTCATCATTGTTTTTGGTACATATTTATTTGTTTTCCGCTGCAGTTAAATTCATTTGTAACGCTGTTAAAGTAAGTTCTTTTTGGACAATCTGATAACAGCTTTCAATAGTAGGAATCCATTTTATCTGAGAAACACAACTGGTTGGAATTTTGGCATAGATTATATTGTTCTATTACGCACTTTTTTTTTGTTTTGTTTCGAAAACATGCTGAACTGTTGCACTTTTTAATACCCGACCAATGCCAGAGCAAATGCAATGTTTTATCCTAGGACTCTATTCAGACACCAATGAAGTCAAGAGATAGTGGGTGTTAAAGACTATGTGTGATCATAGTGTGCCCAAACTCCAACAGAGCTTTTGAGAAATTGAAAGTGAAGTTTCCTCAAGTAACTTTAACGCTCTTCCGGGACTAGGAAGAAAGGACAGGAAGGGAAGGGGGGGGGGGGGGGAGAGGGAGGCTGTACGTAGGAAAGGTCCATGCAGGCTAGTTTGAAATAATGTGACAGCGACATCAGCTTCAAAACGCTTGAGGCAGCAGGGTGTCACTGCCAGGAGTAGAACTTAGAGCAATAAGTGGGTTTGCATGAAAACAGCAATGCTCGCGATAATGTAACTTGCCCTTTCGTTTTCAGCATTTGTCAAACTACACGGCGATTAAGTCACTCCTTTGCTAGACCCACTCTGTATTCAGTCATGAAAGACATATTGAGAAAGAAATGGGCGATTGCGTACCAGATGCTTGGTCCTAAGGATATTCATTTCTACCATCTTGGACATGGCCTTATTTCTCTTAAGCTGTGTCGCCATGCCTTTAGACAGCCGTGTTGTAGCTATATTTTGGCATACCATGTGAGGAAGGGTTCATGACAAAAGAAAAAAAATTATGTGTGTGTTTTTGTTACTCGCTATTATTTCATTATTATATCAACTTAAGAAACGAATTCCTTATTCAGAGTGTATAAAGTTTTCGTATCTTATCTCGATATATCTTGTTTGTTTGTTTGTTTGTTTGTTTTGTGATTGCTTTGTTTCCATTTTTTAACAGCATTGCCCAGGCCTGCACCAGAAATGTTTAGCCCTGCTGTAGAACAACGCCATTCATAGCACCAGCTGGTCACGACAGATCAATGGATCCCTGGTAATTGACGGTTGCCACATGCACAGGATCTTTGTTACTCAACAGCTCTTTGGACTTAGCAAAATAACTACTGTAATTATATCAAAAGGGTTAACACTACAGTGCCGGAAAAATTCGATTAGATGGGTAAAGTATATGCCCCAATTCCAAAACATGAGTGTTTTTGTAGATCTGGAGAGTTGGAAGACGTGTTGTCTGATTTTTTTTTCCTTGTAGGATTGGACTTCGATATCGTTTCAGCCATAGATCAGTACAAACCATTCTCTTGCACGGAATTGTACCACATTTGATACATTGGCCTATATAGGGTCACACATACATTTGACAATAATCTAGAAAACTTATGGATTAATAATATGCCATAACCAGAAGCGTGTATACGCTCTTACCGTTATGACTATTACCATAGCATTTTGAGATACTTTAACGACGGCATCGGTTTGTCTATCGGATATTTCTCAGCAAACAACACAAGATCAACCAAAGAAGTTGATCCAGAAGATTTCACTTGTTTATGAGAGAAAATCCATTTGAGGTTGAAACCATCTCATTTCAAAATTTCTGGTACCAACAAAACTACGTAGCATTGCTGATCATCATGACTCGTTGCCAAATCAGCTGAACCACAGTCTTCCCTTATGGAAAAATCGTGATTTGGCTATACTTATGAATCTCTTGTGCCTAAACTATTTCAATTCTTAACCAATACCTAAGAGAAATTATTTCACGATAAGAGCTGATACTAAAGACGATCTCATATTAAAAAAAGAAAGCCGACCGTAAAAAAGTTCTGAGATTTGATTCTAAACCTTTTATATTATTCAGCTTATTCACAGCACTGTGCTTAATTACTTCAGATAGAAAAGATGTTCCAGGGAAATCGTGTCATGCAAAGATAGTTATGGTTTGTTTTATGCCTCTTACTCTCTGTTGTTGATGGTTATCTAGGTGTCCCTTGCCAAGACAGTTCAATGTGGTCAATAGTGAACGACCGTTTGTCGCCATGGGTGATAGCTTTAAGCACGATCTTAAAAATGCCTGAATTATAAGATTACTAACTCAGGAATGATAACGGGTTGAAATTCATGACCAATCCATATTTTCCAAAGAGATTAATCGTTACAGCAATTCACAGCAATTCAGTTGTTTTTTTTTTTCAATCGATTTTTATGTATGTATATTAATTATAAATATTTGATTTGGATATGTACATAACCATAATACATTGATAGTTTGTTTTGATAACCACTTATACAATGTTCTTTATTTGTTCTTGTGTGGCAATCACTGATTCTGTGAATTGCGGAAAGCGGCCGTAATCATGCATATCTGACATTACCTGAAGAGAAATAATCTCAGTAGAGCAAGCAAATCAATCAGTGTAAGAGATTTGCGTATGACTTTTTCCTAAAGGTCAGCAATCGCTACATCTCACACAGGACATTTTTTCCTGTATCGACAGGTCGTCAGAAATCAGCAGACAAATGATTGATTCTTTCATCATCCGTCAATCTTATCTTCCTTTCAGACAGGCAATACAGTGGAATCAACATTGTAACTCAAGATCAGGCACGAGAAATAATAAATAGACAATAGCTGTCAATCCTCATAGCCAGCGGGAAACACTGTCGGACATGAATTACTAGTGAGCATTACAAGACTTTACTTACTTATTTTTCAAATAAACATCAAATTTGACAACATTTACCCACTCAGCCATATCGCCATTGTGAGGATCTTGAATTGTCATTGCTGACACCAAATTCCAGAACTGGATACATGAATCCACATGATAGCAAAGAGACTTATTTCACGTTCAGTAGAAAAAAAAGGCAAGGCTTGACAGGTTTTAAAAATGTTGGATATCAAAGGACGGACAGATCTCAAAGTGGCCGAGTCACAAAGATCAATGGCGAATACTATGAAATTGCAATAAATAGCGTCGTCTGATTAAATGAGCATGTCATCGGTGAATATTTCAACGACCACGCGATCACGGGATAGGAAGAACCAGGGGAAAAAAAGAACACAATGATTGATACGCTTAGGGCTGTAAATAATCGTTTCTCTCTCCTTCTGTTGAACGGCAATATCTACATTTCCTAAGTTCTCATTGGGCACAATTTTAAACAGAGTTCGCCCGTTATAGAAAGAGACAAAAACGTTCATTCTGAACTTCGTATTGGCCTGTAGATCACTTCCTAGAGAAGATCAAAACATCCTAAGTCAGTGGAATTATAACATGTCAGCACCTATAAAGGACCTTTGTGATTAAGACGTGGAAAAGTTTGATCCATGTTATTGCAAGTATTCACAAGTTCAAACATACAGACTGTTTCAGGACTTTAAAAAATCCATGATTTCCACGATACCAAGCGATGCAAATTAAACAGGAAGTGGAGCTAGTTAGTAATCCTGTTCAGAAAAAAATGTTTGAATAACAAAATCAACAAATTGTGAGAGAAAAAAAAAGTAGCGAGACAAAATTCATTACCACAATAGTGTGTCGCAGGAAAAGCTGCTTCTGTATCTATAGGAGAGGCCTTCCTAATATTCTCTTCGCAGTTCATTCCAAGATTGGGCTGTTTGGGAAAAAGTTTTACTCATCAGCCGTGCCCTTAAATGTCTGTCCGCTTCCGATCCGAGGCCAATTATTTCTCCCCATTTTTCTCCAGCGCGGAGGTGACAGCCACATCTTATGAAGTAAAGAAAATCTTCACAGTGGCAGGCGCTTCCCTGTGCCACTTTGAGCCACTTTTTCCTCTGGGGCAGAAGAAACTGCACCGATAAGGCTCCTGTTTTCACGAGTGGAAGATCGAAGTAAGGCTGTCGTGGAACAGGCAAAGGAAAAGGCGAGGCGGGGATTTAACAAAGTTAATGAGGGATGAGCTGGCTAGAAGAGCGATCTTGTGATAGAAAGCCTCGAAGTATTCGAGGCTTTGAAAAAAAATCGATCGATCTGAAAAAGTAGTAAATTGACGATCAGGCTATGAGTAAATATGTACAGTTTCTTTGCCCTTAAATTTCCCAGACTTAACGGAAGGCAAATATCATTATTCCTCTTATAAAGAGCTCCCTCATTAGAGTTTTTAACGTTTTTCATCTCAAATTGGGTCCCAACATCTCAAAGGCACATATCCATTAGATAAGCAAGCTTTCAGTTCAATTTTGCCTTTGAAGCTGAGAATTCGTTCAGCACAGTAAACTCATAAAATACGGCATCATTAACAAACTTTAATCTTTATCCCTAAAATCACACTCAGAAAGTAAAATTATTGTTAAAGTCATCAATGATAACAATAATAATAATAGACAATTAAACAATAAGCTCTCAGAACTTCCTTATCACAGAATCCTGGCTTTGGCATGATTTCCTGGTCATCGCAATAAAAAGTACAAGTAACTGAAACATTCGACAAGAAGTGGGTGTGTCTTATACTTAGAATGCTAGCGCTTTCTAACACTTCATTTTCCTCTTAGCGATACGGTAATCAAGTTTCAACATTACCTTCTGAATTTGCCCTGATCTGAAACTGTTCACGACATTGAAGTGGCTACGACTGTGAATGTTTGTCAGTGAGGTCTCATCATTGTGAAAGAGATTTCCTTCTGAAGACAACCAAAGTTTCATCTTATCTGATCTGATCTTATCTTATCTCATTTTATCTTATATATTGTTCATGACATTCATAGATAATAAAAATTCACATCGTTACATGTTATTTGCAGTCTTAGATTTAACAAACTCACTGGCGTGTATACCTTTTTTCATACAGAAATGAAGCTGAGCATACATCTCATCACATATTATCTGTCATAAGCACTCAGCTTCCGCTAATTGTTCAGTCTCTTCATTTCTGATGCGGGCATACGATTAAAGGTGCCGAAATTTGACAAGTAACCGCTCTAGTATTTGGGACAATCTCCTTTTTCATACACTGATACATTTGATTAGTGAATATCGATCGCTAATGGAAACAAAACTAATAACCTAAGGAACCATACCAGAGGCAATATAATAGCGTACAAAATTCTGAGAAATATGGGGGTTCATTCTCTTCATTTGTGATGGGCGCATGCGATTTAAAATGCCGAAATTACACAACTAACCGCGTAGCATTTGGGACTATCTCATTTTTCATACACTGGTACATTTGATCAGTGAACGTCGATCGCTAATGGAACCAAAACTAATAACCTAAGGCACCCTACCAAAGACAATATAATAGTGTTAAAAATAATGAAAGATGGGGGTTCATTCTCATCATTTGTGATAGGGGCAGACGATTAAAGATGCCGAACTTTGATAACTAAGCGCTCTAGCACTTGATGTTGTCTCCTTTTTCATATACTGGTACATTTGACCAGTGAATGTCGATCGGAAATGGAACCAAATATAATAACATAAGCTATCACACCTGATGGAATATAACAGTGTTGAACATACTGAAAGATGGGGGTTCATTATCTTCATTTGTGATGGGAGCGTACTATTAAAGATGCCGAAATTTGACGAGTAACCGCTCTAGACTATCTCCTTTTTCATACACTGGTACATTTGATCACTGAATATCAATCGGTAATGGAAACAAAACTAATAATCTAAGGCAGCATACCAGAGGAAATATAACAGTGTCGAAAATACTGACAGATGGGACTTCATTCTCTTTATTTGTGATAGGGGAATACGATTAAAGATGCCCAAGTATTACAATTAACCGTTCTACATTTCAGACTATCTCCTTTTCCATACACTGGTATATTTGATCAGTGATATCGATCGCTAATGGAAGAAAACTAATAACCTAAGGCACCATATCAGAGGCAATATAACAGTGTTGAAAATACTGAAAGATAGGGGTTCATTCTCTCCATTTGTGATGGGGGCATACGATTAAAAATGGCGAAATGTGACAACTAAATGCTCTTGCATTTAAAGCTATCTCCTTTTTCATACACTGGTACATTTGATCAGTGAATATCGATCGAAAAATGGAACCAAAACTAATAAGACAAGGCATCATACCAGATGCAATATAACCGTGTTGAAAATACTGAAAGATGGGGGTTCATTCCCTTCATTTGTGATGGGAGCATACGATTAAAGTTGCTGAAATTTGACAACTAACCGCTCTAGCGTTAGAGACTATCTTCTTTTTCATACACTGGCGCATTTGATCAGTGAATATCGACCGCTAATGGAACCAAAACTAATAACCTAAGGCACCCTACCAGAGGCAGCATAATAGTGTTCAAAATACTGAAAGGTGGGGTTCATTCTCTTCATTTGTGATGAGGGCGTACGATTAAAGATGCCCAAGTATTACAATTAACCGTTGTAGCATACGACACTATCTCCATTTCGTACATGGTACATTTGGTCAGTGAATATCGATCGCCAATGGAACCAAAACTAATAACCTAAGGCACTAAACCAGAGGCAATATATCAGTGTTGAAAATACTGAAAGATCGATGTTCAATCTCTTCTTTTGTGATGGGCGCATACGATTAAAGATGCCCGAATTTGACAACTAACCGTTCAAGCATTTCTGACTGTCTATTTTTTCATACACTGGTATATTTGATCAATGAATATCGATCGTTAATGGAACCGAAACTAATAACCTAAGGTACCATGCCAGAGGAAATATAACAGTGTTGAAAATAGTGGAAGATAGGGGTTCATTCTCTTTATTTGTGATGGGCGCATACGATTTAAAATGCCGAAATTTCACAACTAACCCCTATAGCATTTGTGGCTGTCTAATATAAACCGGTGTATTTGATCAGTGAATATCAGTCTCTAATAGAATCAAAACAAATAACCCTAGGCACTATACCAGAGGCAACATAACAGTGTTGAAAATCCTGAAAGATGGGGGTTCAATCTCTTCCTTTGTGATGGCCGCATCTGATTAAGGATACCCAAATTTGACAACTAACCGCCCTACATTACGAGACTATCTCCTTTTTCGTACATGGTACATTTCATCAGTGAATATCGATCGCTAAAATGGAACCAAAACTATTAAGCTACGGCACCAAAAGAGAGGCACAATAACAGTGTTGAAAATACTGAAAGATGGGCGTTCATTCCCTTCAATTGTGATGGGGGCATACGATTAAAGATGCTGAAATTTGACAACTAACCGGTCTAGCATTAGAGACTATCTCCTTTTTCATACACTGGTACATTTGAGTACTGAATATCAATCGGTAATGGAACCAAAACTAATAACCCTAGGCAGCTTCCAGAGGTAATATAACAGTGTCGAAAAGACTGAAAGGGAATTCATCTCTTCATTTGTCATGGGAGCATATGATTATAGATACCCAAGTATTACAATTAACCGCTTTACCATTTCAGATTATCTCCTTTTTCATACACTGGTATATTTGATCAGTGAATATCGATCGCTAATGGAACCAAAACGAATGACCTAAGGCACCATATCAGAGGCAATATAACAGTGTTGAAAATACTAAAAGAAGGGGGTTCAATCTCTTTATTTGTGATTTGGGCATACCGTTAAATATGTCGAAATTTGAGAACTAATCGCTCTGGCATTTGGGACTATCTCCTTTTTCATACACCGGTATATTTGATCAGCGAATATGGACCACTAATGGAACCAAAACTAATAACCTAAGGCACCATACCAGAGGCAATATAACAGTGTTGAAAATACTGAAAAATGGGGGTTCATTCTCTTCATTGTGATGGGTTCATACGATTAAATATGAAGTAATCTGACAAGTAACCAGTCTATCACTTGAGACTATCTACTTTTTCATACACTGGTAAAATTGATCAGTGAATATCGATCGCCAATGGAACCAAAAATAATAACACAACGCATCATACCAGAGGGAAGATAACATTGTTGAACATTCTGAAAGATCTTGGTTCATTCTCTTCCTTTGTGATGGGAGCATACGATAATGTTTAAGGGGGGGGGGGGGGGAGGGCGGGTCCTGAAGGTGGTTTTTTTTCTTCTTAAAGATAGGCTATTTTAACCTTATCCATCGCCTTCGGCATGTTCAAATTAGAGGAAAACAGTGAAAAAAAATCGACCTTTTCAAATAATTGCCATAGCAACGCCGACATCTTGGATTTTGGTGTCTCTAAAATGAGTAACTTCAAAATCTATCTAGTCCGTCAAATTTTCACAAAACTGGATAAAACTTTGTGAACGTCTTTTTTGACATAAT
>JBCEWB010892049.1:0-15731 GCA_039654565.1 Peronia peronii
TGTACAGCAATACCCTATTTACATTTTATATGTTTTCATTATTGCCCCGACGAAGGGCCAAGCGGGCTCGAAAATTTACCCAGCGTTATAAATTCATTTTATTAGCTCAATTCTAAATTTTTCATACTGTTTTTCAACTTTTTTTGGTGTATTTGATTAGTTGCCGGTGGACAGTCGTCTTAATTTTAAGACATTTTTCGTAAAATGATAATGATGATGATGATGTATGGTCATATTGTTTCTTGTTGCTTGTCAGTGTTAGTCTTAATATTCAACATACTTCTGTGCAATAACGATGATAGTTTTGTCTTTAAATTTTATATAGTTGGGCATATTGTTTGTTTCTATGAATGTACTGGGTATTGTGCGTAATTACCGGCCGACTATCTCTTTCTTGATCTTCAAGTCGATTCCCGTGGTGAACTCTGCACCTGTCTCTCTCACTCTCTCTCTCTCTAGTTCTCTCTCGCTCCCTCCTCCCCCCCTCTCTCTCACTCTCTCTCTTCCCCACCCCTACTTCGTCCTGATCCTCCCATTCAAATACTGCTCTATCTCTATTTCAGCCTCAGTTTTCATCTCCCCATTTTGTTCTCTATCACTATCATCATCATCTCCTTATCATTATTATTAGAAATGTCTTACAATTAAGACATGCACTGTTAACCGGTAAATAACTTAATACCATTAAAGGAACAGATAACATTAATAATCTGAAGAATTAATGGGTAAATAACTGAATAAACTGAATCAAATAGATTTGACCTTTTTTTAATCCCGTTAGTTGTTCAGGACAACAATCATCACCATCATTTGCCATCATTTTATATAAAGAAAATTCTTAAAATATAAGACTGCTGTTTACCGGCAACTAATCAAATATACCAAAAAGAACCAAATAACAACATGAAGTACTCGATATGGTAGAAATTGAATAAGTTTATCAGCATTCTCATCACTACTATCATCATCATCATCATCATTGTCATTATTGTTACATCTTTCTCTACATCTTTGTCGTTCTACCTCTTCCAGTCTTTCATTCATTTCCAGATGGGGTCCCCACCTCCACGCCCCTTCTCTCCTTCTCTCTCTTTCTCTTTCTCTCTCTCTCTCTCTTTCTGCCTCTGTTCCCTGTTTCTACAAGCGGAAACGCATGTGTTTATGTGTGTTTTTGTAGATACGAGTGTGTGACTCTCTCTCTCTCTCTCTCTCTCTCTCTCTGTTTACTTTTCCCTTGCACACATTGGTACTTTCTGCTTGAGTTATGTATGAAAGTGTTTATAGACAGATCGACTGAACGTAAACAATGGGACGCTTGAGAAATAAGTTAAACATATTTTATATTGAACGAACTCCATTTAACGACATTGTAAGTTATGATTTATTGCAACTCCCGACAAAATGAAAGCCAAAAAAAAAAAAAAGGAGCAGATGTAACGTTCTTCAATGTTGTTCAATTTCACAGCGCTTTCTTCGCGATGCTAGATATGTCATAAGTTATTGTTTTGTAAATTCTAGATTCTACTGACACCGATATTTTTGTTGAGCCCTTTACTGGTGTTATTATTACTATTGATATAATAGTTTCGGCAGAGTGTTGTGTTTTGTTTTTTTTTGTTTATAATTATTGAAACTGTAATTTTTATTGGCAATGATATTCATTTTGATATTCATATTGTTATCAATATTGTCAATGACATTGTTTTTAGTGATTTAAAAAAAAAAATTGGTTATCAATATTATTATTGTTAATGTGCTCTTGTTATTGGCATTGTTACAGTATTAGTGTCTTTGGTATTAACAGTAGTTCTATTATTATTCTTGGTATTGATGTGTTGTTGTTGTTTTGTCTTTATAGTAGTATGTTATTGCATATCAATTTTTAATACTGATAAAATTACTGTTATTGGTTCAGGACTATAAAGTTTTTGTTTATTTGTTTGTTTGTTCATGAAGCATATGACTTGTATACTTATATGCCTCTCGACTAGGAGAAGGCAGTATCTGAATTGTGAGCAAGTCACCAGATGTCAAAACAGCCATCTCCTGTTCTCGTCATTGCCTCTGCAGTCCTTGATCTGTATCTCGCCGATAGGTTTTGGAAAGCAGCATCCATACCATTACTGAACGTTCTTCTCAGTTCGTTTATTCAAATTGTTTTTTGAATTGTTGACGATTAAATACCGTGAAAAAGCCCTGTAATGGATATATGTATGACAGAAGTGAGACAGCCTAGTTGAAAGGCTGGAAAATGCAAGAAAATAGATCAGACTGAGTCTTTGACTAAAGCTTTCTGAGTTTTCTAATCAGTAGTCTGTTTGAGACTGCGACTGTGATCATTATTCTTATATGTTATCTTCCTGTCCCAGCCCCTTCTCCGATTCACTTGTGTATAAATTCTGATTTTGAATAAATACTTAGCGTGTTTTTTTTTTTTTTGACTGAAAATGTAGAGAACGTGCATCAAACTGAAAGTATGGCACAAAGAATATGGAACAAAGAGGACAGACAACGGGACTGATTATAACCAAACTTCAAGCAGTGATGTCAGTATGTATTGGTACATTATGTTGTGTAAGTTTACAACTAGAATCTGGGTACAATATTAGTTCCGTTGTTTCTATTTTATATTGTGATGTTGCATTTCGAAAAACAAGTTGCTTTTGAGGTTCTGCAAAGAGCGAGAGAGAGAGGGTGTCTCAATAGTCGTGACACTCGCACAAGGTGCATCCAGTTTGAGGGTCTGAGTAATAGCCGTTCATGCCGCAATCCAAGTCACACACAAAGGGGGGACAGGTCGGTTGTACCACTGGGGCCAGATTGTACTGGCAGATAAAGCGATTCTTGGAGTTGGTGAGGGGAAAGAGAGGTTGTGCGCATTCCAGGTCGTCCCATTTACCTGAGAGAGGGCTGATCGCCGCACAGTCTTCGATATTTCCACCGTGCCCGACATAGTGCCAGCCCTCTCCGTGATAGGCCCAGTTGTGGTAGTCTACGTACGTGCCATCCTCCCACATAAAGGTGCCCTCCACGATGTCGTCTTTCAGACCAATCCAGACAGGATTCATGTTGTCAGAATCATAATATGTCGTTTTAATCTGTCCGTACAAATAGTCCTGGATGTCTTGAGACTTGACCAGAGCCAGAGTTCCCCCTTGATCCTTACAGTAACGCGCAGCATCATGCCAGAGTTCGCCTCGGTAGAAAACAAACTCAAAACACGCGTCTCCGTTCACTTGCAGATAGTGGTCCCTGGGAACACTGGCGGGACAGTCGTTGACAGTGTAGGCGGCAGCTGTGCAGGAGGTAAAATAAAGAATACAAATTGTTGTGATGCAGTTGGTGTAAATATTATGTTTGGAAATGAATCTTTTCAGCTGATCTCGACATGCTCAAGGCATACTTGCGTTCACAAAATAAAACTGGATTAAAAATAATAACAACAACAACAAAAAGACATGATAGTATTTCATGTATGTATGTTTTGTGATGGTTAAGCAGTTTAATCTGCTTCAAGATTTTGTACTCAGTTGACAAAATTCCTTCCATGTCTCCTCAATATTCTTTTCAAAATCCTTCCTGTATTGTATTCTTATTGTATAATAAGATACCCCTGCTGTCTTCTGTATTAAAACATACTGTGAGTGGTCCACGGTGGTTCATGGTGACAAAGCATGAGCGCTGTGAGAAGAGAATTCAGGCATGGCTGAGAGGACATAGTTTTTATTCCGAAAATAACAACAATAACACATTGTTAAACATTACGAAGACTCTATTAGTCTTGTGCAATGAAAAAGGGAAGCGTGAGCAGTCTCTCGGTATTCAGCAGTGATGATGTCTAGAGCTCAGCTTGAAACTGCATGCACATTGCACAAGGTGGGCAGTGACAATTTGTTGTCCGGATAAACCTGTCATGGACGTTGGTCTAAATCTATCATGGACGTCGGTCTGTCGATTCTGTCGCTCTCAACTGCGAGACAGTATTACAGGTCAACTTCAAATAACGCTGATTTTATGGAGATGAGTAAGTTCTATACAAATGAAATGAGCTAGCTTAGATCCCACAGGCAGCTGGTAAAGCAGAGATTTGCCAAAGTTCGTCTGTAAGCTGTGATTGAATTAAGACCTTCGCACGGATAGTCTGAGCTAACCACACAGATCTGTTTCCAGGACTGGCTTTGAGTCATTGGTGAATAATGCTGTTCCAGCTGAGACTGCTCTTCAGGGTGTCGCGACTTTGTCGATAAGCCATGCTTCAACTTGTCTGGTCTGGCACAATTAGCTTGGGGTATGACCCAAGTCGTCTACTTTAGCATTGCTTTGCAGAGAAACATTGACTGAATATTTAATGATCCAGCTCTATCCGTCACTTTTCCATATTATGTAATGATATAATCATGTCTGTTGTTGCTTCGTGGAAGACGGAGATCGTCATATTTCTGTAAAATTAATGAATGATGAGATGATTGTCTCTTTTTGTATTTGAAAGTATCGCTTTTTGTTTTTGTTTTCTTACTTTGATTTGTTTTGTTCACTTTGAGTCCGCCCTCTTTATCGCACATTTTCTTGATTTCGCTAATTCTTTACATCTTTAAAGTCTTTTTCCTTGTTGTCTTCTGTTTGTTTATTTGTTTCTTGGGTTTTCTTTTTGTTTTTTTGTTTTTGTTTTTTTTTGGTTTGTTTTTGTTTTTGTTTTTTGTTTGTTTGTTTGTTTTTTACTTTTGGTTATGGCGCCTTTTGTTATTAATTCTGGGACATAAATGTAAAAGAAAAAAGGAAAGGAAAGAAATAAGTATTTGTGCAATATGAATGTTGTCATGAGTTAATTAAATCTGAACAACAATGTAAACAAAACTCTCTTTCGATATGCATGCCTACGCTGTTATCCACTGACCATATTATGTTATATTTTTAAAATCCACGGGTAGTTATGATGTTAGGAATTCAATGAAATTCATAAGAAGAATAAAGAATAAGTGCTTAAGAAACATTTAGAAACGAAATATTCATAACATTATATGAGGAGTTTTTTGAGAAAATAGGATTTTGCTGACCAGAGAATCAAATGTGTTCATCTTGAGGATGAATGTGTGGGACAGAAGAGCAGTAGTTAAATAATTTTTTTTTTCAAAATAAAGTACATTCATCTTTATGCCTGGTAACTCAGTACATGAAACAATTTGACGTCCCATGTATTTCACACGACAAATGGGATATGGAGTCGTCTAGGATAACAGATGTCTTAAAGTTGTTACTCTGAAAAATTACTTCCTAACTTTTCCATTTTCACTTTGAATTAATGGAAGCGTAAATTTAAAACATTTGAATTCAAATCCACCAATCTAAGGCAATGAACTTCTTTACAGAGAAAACCAGTGCGCTCTTTTTATTTTTTTTTTCGAGACTCATCAAAAGCGAGCATGGAAGTGATATTTCAAATACCTTTTTATTCAACGTTTTACGGGTATTATAGGAACTTTCTTTTTTATTGTTGTCCATACAGTTTCTTTTTTCTTTCTGTCCTTTTTTTTTTTTTTTTAGTTCTAAAGCTGTAACACTAGTTTCAAATGAATGATATCATCAAAATTGCCGGTTCTTGAATAGTTGTTACGTGGAAAAGAATGAACCAGATAATTTATCTCAAGAGACAAGCAATAAGAACGAGAAAAAAAAATCATTCATATAAACCTGGCAAAACCAATGGCTGGTAGAAGATTTAGAAGTCACACTCGCACAGACTGCAGCCAGTTACTGGGTCCCTGCGGAAGCCGCTCATTCCGCAGTCTAGACTACACTGAAAGGGAGGGCAAGGCGTGGGCTCATTAGTGGTAGGAATGGTTGTTGTAGGGGTAGGTGTTGTTGTAATAGTAGTAGTGGATGGTGTTGTTGTAACAGTAGTGGTGGGTGGCGTTGAGGTAGTTGTGACTGATTGTGCCATTTTATCCAACTGATACTGACAAATGTAAAAGTGATTTGCATTATAAATGGTATCAAATGGAGGGTCGTGGCAATGCAAGTCGTCCCAATGGCCGGTTATTGAAATGATGGCTACACAGTCATCAATGTCTGCAGTGTGTCCGTAGTAATGAATGAGTCCAATATTGGGCCAGTGGGCGTAGTCCAAGGCTGAACCATCCTCCCACATAAACTTGCCATCCTCTGCAATGTCATTCAGTCCGATCCATACATATGATGATTCTTTATCCAAATGGTAAGTGTTTTTCATTTCTCCATACACATAATCCTGCAGAGCTTGTGATTTGACCAGTGCTAAAGTTCCTCCCTGGCTCTTACAATAACTTGAGGCTGGCTGATATTCCTTTTTGTTATAGACAACAAACTCAAAACAAGAGTCTCCGTGGAGCTGAAGATATTGGTCTCTGGGAATAGAAGCTGGGCAGTCGTTGATGGTGTAGGCAGCAGCTACACAGGGAATGGAAGAAAAAACTAATGAACATACCTATTGTATGGTTGAAAAGAAATATCGAATTGCCTGTGTTGAATATGAGATTAGTTTTCTGGATGTATAGAAGTAGAGAAATACTGGGCAGGGATTAGCTCTTACGGTTGGAGAGTGTAGGTGGAAGGAAGGTTGGGTCATGTGGCTGTCTTAGGGAGGGGAAACACCAATCCCTGTCTTCTTTCTTCTTCCCCTTCCATTGTGGATTGACATCTTGTCAGATGAACACAAGCATATCAGCCATTGAGATAATTCACCTTCCTCTACCCCCATTCGCCCTTCCTTTCCTTTTCCTTACCCATTTAGTATAGTCTAAAAAGAAAATACTTTCCACAGGGAATAGATGTAAACCAGGAATGGATTCTACAAGTTTGTACTTTCTGAAACCTAGAGGTATCACTTTTGACCTGGAAATATTGTGACATTAAAACGTCGTTATGTACATTTTTTAAAACTGGAAATGGAAAACTTCTCTTGAACGTAAACCATTAACTGATGAAGAGATTGTGACCAAATTACACATCGGTAGATATCAGAAAACAGGTCGGTATGATTCCTGTACACACTGGGCCTTCATTACCTGAGTTGGTACTCATTATTACCCCAGAAATTGGGGGTTATAGCGTCAAAGACGCAGTGTCGTGACTCACTCAATGGTATCCAATACTGAAAAAGCAACGTAAGGGATGACAGAGGGTAGACACTGAAACAGCGGCATTGATTTATATGTCTTTGTTGCTGTTGGTTTTTATCATCACATTTACTAGTGGTCATCTATTTTGTAATCATCATCATTGTTGTCCATGTTCTAATCCATGCTTTAATTTTTTATCTATTTATTTTTAAAAAAAAAAGAAAAAAACTTTGTTTGGCTATGCTAATGCATTTCTATCCGTAGTAAAAGGAGTGGGGAATTCATGTCGTATAAATGTTGTAATTCCACTGCACAACCATGGTTGTCTCATAGATTTGAAATTGTTAGCTAGATTTTATGTCATTCTTAACTTTGGAACGAGAAATTGTGGGAGAAAAATTATTTATTTCTACAAAAGTCAAGAAGCCTAAATAGTTCGAACCTTATTCTCAAAATTCTGAGATGATAGAATGGTAAATGATTTAAGACGGCTTTAAATGGAAAGGGGGGGGGGGGGGAGGAAAGGGGGGGCACCTGAAAACGTTTTTTTTTTTTTTTTAAATTTATGTCATTTTCCTGTGTGCGTGTGTAATTGGCATGTTTGTCTGATTTAGAATTATCATTGGAAACTTGCTAGCATGTTTAGTTGCCATGGAAACGGCTGCCATCATAGATTTTGCCCTGTTTTTTAAAATCTATCTCCTCCCTTACTGCCAAACCAAATAGTTTCAAACTTTGTATGTTATTTTTAGCATCTAATATCTAACTTTGTCAGAGGGAATTGTGTTGTGTGTATGTGTGTGTGTGTGTTGTTGTTGTTGTTGTTGTTGTTGTTGTTGTTGTTGTTGTTGTTGTTGTTGTTATATGAATTTTTTAAAATGACATAAATGAAAAATGTTCAAATTGGCATATTTATACATTATTTTTTTCTCAAGAAGTAAAAGAGATACAAAAAAAATAATTATAAAAAAAAACGTCCGACATTTTGTTTATTATGTCAGCGAAAAGTTTACTAAAAGATGGACAAGTCAAACTAGCTGGAATGCATTGAGGTTCTTAATAATGAAGGGCTGCTTGCTCTTTCTTTTCTGTATCTTCCTCAACTTTCCGTTCTGCATTAGCTACAGATAGACATAGAATATCTGTTTTCTTTGAGTGCTTAGTGGCTATTGCTATATGTGAATTAATTCACTCCTCACAGCAAGATATAGACGCTACTGAAATCATTGGTCGCTGCATGGGGTTAGAAAGAGACACCTAGAGCCACAGACTGTAAACACAGTCGATGCCATTAGCCCAGATCTAAACAGCGCTCCAAGGCTTCAGATTGTTCTCATAATTTCTGTTTATACGGAATAAATTCACAACTACACTTTATTGTTTATAAATATATAATAAATAATAATTAATAATACAAGGAAAAGCTCTTACCCTGCCAAATGAACAGAACAGACAGCGCTAGGGAAAGCATGTTTGTATTCGCAGATCTGACCGAATTAGAGATCAGGAGAATGGCCAAGTGGTGTCCTCTCTAGTACAGCCGGCCGAAGGTTGTAAGGATTTATAAAAGTTGGCATAAAGTCATGATTTGTCCACAGACAAAAATAAAAAACTGATAAGAGTGGCATTAGTGCCATATATTCACCTGTCGAAAAAATGAGATAGCGAGCAGCCCTGAAAAAACAGATATTTTGGAAGGGAGATAGAGGAAACGATCGTGCTATTTATTTACTTTTTATTTTATTTCATTTTGTTTATTTAGTTTTATTTGTCATTTTTTAAAAAAAACATCATGTCATTGTTATTTTATTGTTATCATTGGAATAACTGACAAAGATGTATTTCCGATTCTTTAGTCAGAGATACGTTTTCCTAAGTATAATGTTAAATTGTGCTACCAACATCCAAGAGAAACATTTTTTTTTCTTGTGATAGAAAGGAAAATGGGTGAATAATGTTCGTAGTTATAAACAGGCAAAATAAGGGAAGAACTTTAAATTGTCAAAGGCAATGTGCGGTCTGGTCTAGTCATGTGGTAAAATAGGGACAATAATGGCTATTACAATTGCAAATGGACATTAGACGCGGAAATATAAGACAGTTACATGGGTAGACGAGAGAAATTCATATTTTTGATATATGACACAAAGCCCCCCCAAAAAAGGCATGTGTTTGGGACCGAGACTGTTTTATAATCAGACATGTCTGAACATGGATACTTTACGGTGAGACAGCTTTTAGTAAACTAACTTTGTAATGAAACAGTTCTGCAGTCAGGTCGGCAGGTCCACTATCAGGCAGTTTGTGGTCAGGCAGGTTTGTGGTCAGGCAGATTTGCTATCAGCAGTACAGAGGACAGAACAATCATCAACATGCCTTTTACTGACGACGGCCTAGAAAGTAAAGAAGAGGAGACAGCTGGACTGACAGAACGCCTGGACAAAACCTTTACAACCTTTGGGTATAGAAATCAGCGTAGAAAAGACACTGATGACTGCCAACACCAACAGAATCAGTACTGACATTAGACTCGAGGAAAGAGAAGTTAAAAAAAACGACCCATTGCTTCTAATGTCTAGAAACAGCTGTAACAGATCAAGAGTCATAAACCCAAAGTATTGTCCAGGATTGTACAGACAACATGAGCTTGTTTGTTTGTTTTGTTTTCTTTGTGTTAGAGTTTAAAGGTACATCAGCACGATCACGGCTATATTGTGCCAAATACGGTAAGATACGTTTACACGTCAAGAAGACGAGAGAAAAGAGTGCAGGACAGAAGACAGGAGCAAGGAGAAGAAGACATGTCACCCCTGGAACGTCGAGGATGGCATTCCATGGGAGATATCCTACCGATGGCGGGCTTTCACCGCCTGCAGGTGTTTGTTTTTCTTAGGTATTTCAATCCTGAGATAGTAGGATTACCTCGGCTTTGAGTAGCTGCCTGATTTTGGTGAGAATATTTGTGGATAGAAATTTGGAATTTAGAAATTTTTCCTGGACAGCAGTACACAGCCTACTCTTTCATCGATTTTGAACTGACAAGGGTTCTTTAATGTGCGTAATGTACACACTGGACCCCCGAAATTATATTCGCCCTTATCCGCGAAGGCTAGATGTCGGGCTTTCCTACCCAGAGGAAGCCAGGGGACGGTTGAGTCACTGAAAAAATGCAGGTTTCGATCTTCGTGTCCTTCGATCCCCCAGTGGAGGGCCCACGACTTGATCCCGGCCTCATGATTCGTTTTCTCTATGAAGAAGACGCCAAACCATAGAGCCACTGCCCCCCCCCGCCTGCAGATGGGAGCAGAGAATCTATTTATATATCCTGTGTCCCCACAGGGGGGGGGGGAGGAATAACATGAGCACTGACAAAATAGGACACTATCTTCAATGACAGAAACGTCACAGTCAGCTCAGATTGGCGAGTTCTGTAGTCACGTCAGTAAATCTCTATGTGCTTCCGAAAATTCTTCCTCGGCATCTCGTTCAAGGACCACATCATCGACAAAGAAATGAAAAACAGAATCAAGCAAGCAAGTCAGCAAAGCTCAATGATGATTCTCTTACTATAGTGAAAAAAAACATGAACTGAAATTCTTTGGACACGTTCAAAGGTCATCCCGGCTGGAAAGACAATCTTGCAAAGGGCACATTCGAAGGAGAGAGACGAAAAGGCAGACATAGATGGGAGACCAATATCCCCTAGTCAATATGTCTGAAGGTGAGCAGCACTCGGAGAGAGTCTGAGGAGAGAGGAAGGAAGGAGCTGGTTCCCAGGCCATCATTCTGTGGCGCTCCAAAGTCCGACTGCCAGAATAAGGGATAGGTAACAGGTAATAGATTACAATGACACAGATGTTCAATCAGGCACGTTTGCAGTGAGATATGAATGCAATTCAATCTCTAAAAACTGAGAATTCAAGGACTTGGCGTGAAAAGATGATGTAATAATTAGATGAAATTGTTCAAAATGAAAAGACATGACAAAACGTTATATCCTACATAGTCAATGTGTTTTCATAAAGTGTAAACAATACATCCCTAAAAATTAAATTTTTCTTCTAAAGCTTTTTAATCGTGCAATTTTGTGTTGATGTTGAGAAGACATCAACGAATGAGTCTGAAAATGCACAGCAGGAGTAATTAGATAAGCACTCAGAAAGTTGGTCAGAATCGTGACTGTAAGATGGAAAAGGACTGTTTGAAAATCCGCAGTAGAAGAATGTTTATGTCAGATATTTAATCGTCCATCGGGCAGAAGATGAGGCATTCCTATTGTAATCTGTCAACATATCATACATAAAATTGATACAAATTCAAATCATTCGAGGCTGCTGAAGCACAATTATCTCAGACAGGTAGCACAGTAACATTCCTATACTTATATCGTCTACCACTCGGCATTAAAAATATATTAATTACTATTATGTGTTCAGCTAAATTTTGTGGATCTGCTTGAGTTCTACATCTCCAAGTACAAGCACCTTATTATATTTGGAGATTTCAATCTACCATACAATTCCAGAATTGATTCTAATGTACAATCCATGAATATCCTCCACAACCAGGTAAACAATGTGTCACGAACTTTGAATATGAATAGATGTTAGTTGTGACGTTGTAAGTGGTAACCAGGCGGTGAATACGGACGAGGCGTGCACAGGAACGGAGAAATAAGAACAGGAATTCTCGACGTCGAAATGATGCAGAATTTATTGCAGGTGCTTGGTAACAATACAAACTTCAGGGCAGCTGTCTAATTCCGATACATACGGCATCCCTGCATTGCACTTTCTCTCTTTTCCTCTCCGGCTGAGCCCTTATATAGACACAGCTCGTCTCGAACTCTAGTCGAACCTACCAGCCCTCACTGTCACTATCGCCTCACATAAAACCGTGACGTAGTGCGCATCTCGAACTCTCTCGAACCAACCAGTCCTCACTACCATTATCGCCACACATAAAACTGTGACGTAGTGCACACACGTTACGTACTTCACACACACAAGATCTGACTAAAAACCATCCCGTACAAAATGCTTAGAGAGTATCTCAGACACGTTCGGTGACTCAGTATTTCCACGGGCCAGCATACGTACTCTCACAACATACACTTGCATGGTCCCAGTATATACAATTACGGTCCGCTAAACATCGCTCACAGCACACACTCGCGTGTACCCAACATGTATAATCATGATTCGTTACACAATGTATTGACGTAGCAACACACAAACTCAATAAAACCTTAAACTGGCTCATCTTCCCCAATACAGAACATAATAGAACTCGATGTCACTGATAAGTGCTTTTCCGATCAGTTTAATTGCATTTGATCTCAACGTTTAAAAACCAAAACGGAGCCTCACGCCTAGTTACCTCAAGAAACATTAAGCAAATTGACATGAAGTGCATAGAGAGCTGACATCAAGACCATGACACCTCCAATTTAGAAGTTCAAAATAAAATCGCTCAGTACAATAATGGGTTACAATAGCTGGCTGGAGACACACGCGTCCCTGACAGATCGCTCAGTGGGCTGCCGTCCCTCAGCCCCATGGCTCACACTGGAAATTAAACATACCAAACAACAGTTTCGGCGGGCAGAGAGACAACGGAAAAAATGATATTGACAACAAATATATTGATATGACAACAGATGATATTGACAAATGATATTGATGGCGACCTCTACTACAGGGTGAAGGAATTTATCTCCAAGGCCAAAAAACGTAACATTTTAGTAATAAGGTCATGAACTCTTTTTTCAGTGTCGAAGCTGAATGGTTCGTTTCCGACAGCTGTTCCCCAAAACATCTACCGTATAGATTTTTGCAGAGTATTTTTGTAATAAAACTAAAAGAATCAAACATGAATTTGATGGCACAGATTTACATCCTACATTTCATTCGTTCCCAGGCATACCATTCAGCTCGTTTCACCGAGCTATTGTCGAGTTTGGTAAGAAGACAATGACAATGTTCCCGCCTAAGGCATGTTGTCTTGATTTCATTCTACTGGATCTACTTGCCGACCTAACTAATCATTAAGTACTGGCATTGTACCACTTTTTTTTTCAAAGGGATCATTATTTTTATATTGCTTAAGAAATTCAATATAGACACTGTTGAACTGAAGAACTATTGTCCAGTATCAAATTTACCTCTTCTTTCTAAAACCTTTAAGAAGAAAGTTGTCTCTTAACTTAGAGAACCAAGTTAGTTGTAAAGCAGCAAAGAAACAGAATTGCTATGTTTCACCAATAGTCTCCTCACTGATATATCATTCCATATTAATTCAAGGCTTAGTAATTAAATATGACCTGTCTGATTTAAATCTTACCACTTTTTTTTTCAAAGGGATCATTATTTTTATATTGCTTAAGAAATTCAATATAGACACTGTTGAACTGAAGAACTATTGTCCAGTATCAAATTTACCTCTTCTTTCTAAAACCTTTAAGAAGAAAGTTGTCTCTTAACTTAGAGAACCAAGTTAGTTGTAAAGCAGCAAAGAAACAGAATTGCTATGTTTCACCAATAGTCTCCTCACTGATATATCATTCCATATTAATTCAAGGCTTAGTAATTAAATATGACCTGTCTGATTTAAATCTTACCTAATTGACAGATCACGAGTTATTATGAAAGAGAATAACTATTCACGAAAATTTGTTGTAAAATTTGGCATCCACCAAGGCTTTGTCTTAGGATCCATTTTATATACCTACCTTATATAGAATGATTATAGGATATGTACAGTAATGCAACATGCCGCCAAGAGTTGTATGCTAATAAACAACTAAAACTAAATGATGGACAAACGGAAACTGTGGTATGACCTACTAAGTTAAAATGTAACTCTATGTCCCTGACAACATTCCAGATGAAATCGCTTTCTTTGACGTGGCTAGAAATTTAGATGTTATTTTAGATAATACATTATCTATGAAATATCAAACCAATCAGTTGATTAGAATATGATATACGGAATATAAAGGACTAAGTCATTTAGCACCATATTTTATGGTGCTGCTGTGAAAAACAGTTCTCCACCTTTATATTATCACGATTGGATTATTGCATCACCCTTCTGATAGGGCTGCATGGGGACAAACTTGCTAAACTTCAAACGATACAGAATGATGCAGCTTACTTAATGACCCGTAGAACCTCAAAATACTACCAAAGCACCCCTCACCTAGGCCACTGTAGTGGTTACCTGTAATATTTAGGATTGAATACAAAGTGGCAACGTTTTCTTTTCGATCTCAGAGGTCTACCGCACCAGCTTATCTAATAAATGTATTATGACTTTGTTATATCCTACAGAAACCTAAGACCCAGCGGTCTTAATCACCTTTCAATTCTTCTTTCCAATATGAAAAAAGATATATTTAAGATCGAGCATTTATTTATACAGCACCTTTCATCTGGAATTCGCGTGCAGGTATTCGCATCTGTATGTGGCAATAATCATTTAAAGTCAACTAAACACAGACTTGTTCAACAAACATCTATCTGAGTAGCGTTTTCAGCTATTCCTTCGAGATGGCAGTCAGCCATCTCTATATGCTAAAACACGTGTTTGGATTGGGTTATAACATTATGTATGAGAACATCACCTCCAGTCATGTCTGTATTCCAAGTTATGAGCAGGCCTGTGTTCGTATAATGTTAGTCCTGTTTGTATTGACTCGTATTATACGTATCTGGCCATAAAACATTTTAAAAACTGTAAAGCACTTAGATAGATTCGAGGATGAGATGCTGTATAACTGACCTTCATTAATACTGTTGTTGCCATTGTCACCAATACAAAAACCCGTTTCACGAACAGGTGTTATTTAACCCAGAACGTCAGTTAATGTTGAATGAGAAATAGCAAATATTTAGCGAAATAGCTAAAAACAGAGCCTAATGAAAGACGAGATCTCAGGGATTTTGCACGCAAATGTTAATTATATAAACACCGAGAAAATTGGGCGAAATATAAGGAGTAAAAGAAGCAAATGGATTTTATACAGCAGTGAAACTGATTCACATTAAATCCTGTAAAGTGCAACACTGATTTATCATGGTTAATTTGGGGGTAAAAAAGAATAATTATATGTAATATACAGTATTGCGGTTTTTTTTTCATTGTTTTTTTTTTTTTAAATCTCAGTTCTCATCCAAGAGCCCAACTGAGAAAAAAATCAGGCCGAGGGTGTGTGGCAGGCTACAATAATAATATGCATCATACTATCCTTCCACTCCCTTGCCCACTAGCGTTTCAGTAATAGATATTGTTAAATGAATAGTTCTAACTCTATATATTTAATGTTGCCATTGTACTGAACAACTAGCGTAAATTTTATCGTTGCAATTAATGCCACCATAATTTTACTGCACAGCTATTTCTGATTCATGTTTTTGTTTCATCCATTTCCAGCGAAATGTTCTGTTAAAGCTTGTCAAGAATCATTTGACGAAAATCAGGCGTATGTAATAATTCAATTCACAGTATGATCTGGCAATCTTTAAAAACCAGTACTATAAATCTACATTAGACTTTCAATAAGTATGGAAATTTTCACGATTTTTGAAACCCAGAATTTCTGCCCATAATGTGTTTCGATTTTTGGCTTACATATAT
>JBCEWB010892159.1:0-7500 GCA_039654565.1 Peronia peronii
CTATCTATCTATCTATCTATCTATCTATCTATCTATCTATCTATCTATCTATCTATCTATCTATCTATCTATCCAGCTTTTCCATTTATTTGACAGTCGTTTTAACAAGCATGCATGCATAATGATCGCATCTTTCCTACGTTCCAGGCGATATAGGCGGCTCAATGGGGCTTCTGGTGGGAGCCAGTGCCATCTCCCTCTTCGAATTCGTGGATTTCTTCTGGGTTATCGCCACTTACTTCTGCAAGAGCAGTCGCAAGTACGGGCTCCGGGCCAACAGTCTGGATGCCTCCAGGAACAACGGTCAGTCCGGAGACAACAGATGACCAGCAGTGCCAGACATTAAATGCGATCAAGAGCAGACTTTGAACAGCGTAGATTTAATCCGATACATTCAGCACAGATCAAACAGAAATAGGCTGGGAAGTGTGGCTGACAGTGATATGCAAAGTATAGAAGAGTATGTCACTAGGCTGTGAGCTAATTACATTGGGGAAGGAGGACCCTGTGCCAACGGTAATATTGCTATTCCTGGCTCTAACTCTGCGTCGACAGTAGTCTACAAAAATACTTCAAAAAGAAATAATATTGCTATATAGACACTTGCCTTTCAAAATCCTAACAATAATTGCTGGTGATCGGCTATAATCAATTGGATTAGATTCTGGGACCCAGTCCCGATTGCTTCAAGCATTCCTAGGCGGGACGCAAAGGATAAAGGACTAACATACTCATCGGGAGTAATCATCCTGTAATCTTCATTCTATTGCATGATATTATAGGCTACTAGTGGCTGTAGCCCTAGCAAATTACAAGGAGCGGAACCTTTCCAATGCAAAATGTAGGCCGATCGGCCCTATGAAGCGATGCAGATTTGTTGTATCTGTATAAAGGATTATGGAATCGACTGCTCTGGTTTTCTATTGTTGTTTATTTTTCGACTCGAGATGCTACGATGCTTAATTTACTCCTAGGGCATGCTTTCGATTGTTCTCGCCAAAATCTCTCGTATATCCTATGATGAACTAAACATTAAAGTCTGAGACCATTCTATGATTTTCTCCATGGTCGAATGCAAGATATATTTGTTTTCTTTGCACCATGTGTAATCTGTTCATTCCGACAAAACAACAACAACAACAACAACAACAACAACAACAATCTGAAAAAAATCGATCATCGGAGAAAAGCAGACTTAAATGTGAAAATAATTTAGGTGTTACTTGAATAAGTATTTTAAGTCTTTAAGTTTTTGTTTGATTTAGAAACGGGAGTGGGATGGGTTAGGTTGGGTTTTTATTTAAAGGCACATCAAAACCATTACGTCTTCATCGCACTCAATGGGATATCAATTATATACAGGGCTAAAAACCTATAATATGATGTACAGTGATAATTACCAATGTATGTCCGAGGCAATTTCAAAATCTTACAGGTATGATGCTGTTCGAAAATCTAGATCTTGTATCCCACGATGACTGAAAAGCGGAGGAAGAGGTCCCCAACTTGGTAACGACGCCATTTTCAATATTCACAAATACCAGTTGCGGCCTATGAATTCCGCATGTTGTATAAAGAAGTCTATCTTGCTATATCGCCATATCATATTTTGTCATATTGCACAATTAGACAAACGCACACTATTTCATGACTGGATTCGTTGTTTCCATACTTCAATTTCTGACTCGGACATTGGTTTTGGAAATTGAAGTAACAATCTTACCTCACTGTCACTCGATTTGAGATGTTTCAGGAGTTTGTCTGGAAACACGTGTTGTTCGTTGTTATGATGGTTCGTTTTCTGAAATGGCACACTATTTTTGAGACAGTTGTTACTCTGACATAATAATATGTGTTTCTGCCTGTTAACTGTGAATTGATATTGGTATTTCTGAAACTGACTGAGAAATAGATTAATTCAGTGAGATTACTCAAGTAAATCCAATTCAGACCTGAAACAACTTTTAATGATATTGTTTTGAACGTATTGATTTAAGAAAAAAAAACGGCATGAGATAATTTCTCCAAAATTCCTTACTATTATCTGCAAAATAGGCTATTGTTTTCTCCAGTTGTATTGCCTATATGTACTTATGTATCCAATCATTTATTACCTAACCAGTGTTTACTTCATGGCAGTGAATAACGTTGTTGAAACATTTATATATGCATGTTAATCCCGCCCAGCTTACATTCCTGGCAACATTTCACATTTTTCTTTGTAGCGATTTATTATTTTAGATGCATTCATGTCATAATCGGTAATACATGTAGTTTGATAACATTGCTATTGTATGATTATTTTTTGTATTGTTGCAATCATCAATTTGGACATGTAGTAACTTTGACCGCTGTATGAAGGAGTTATTCAAAACCTGGTGAAAAGCTGGCCTTAATTCATACAATAGATGCATCATTTCTCTGTGCTTCTGTTGCATAATACAAAATGATCATGTCTTGTCAGTGATATATGAAGATATATGATGTTGCTGTTCTGTTACAGTTATTTGTAAAAATGATTTAGATCAATGTGACTGAGGGATTGTTTGAATTCTCTGGCGAATCCTGGCGAAAAATAGGTCTTTTGACAGAATTCCTCCATTCTTCTTGCTCCCACTATGTCTCCTACAGTCAAGCTCTATCTTTAAAAAGTCTAATGTTACCAGACCTTTTCTTAGGAAGTCAGCCATTTTATTTTAGACATAGACCATGCTTCCTCTCCAATCTCCAGCTCTTTCAACACCCCCCCCCCCTCCCCTAAATCCAACCTCTGCCTTATTCTGCCCCTCAATGAAAGGCCCATTTTTATTAAGTTAAGTCCAACTGTATTACTATGCATCAAGTGCACAGTCCATCTGTTGACAGTTATTTTCTAGTCAGAATGAATATAGAAATTGAGGACAGAGGAAAGGATAGCTTTCATTATATATATATAATACAATCTTGGAAGCTTAGATAAGTCTGCATATACAGTGCGACTGGCTTAAATTTAAACATGTGGGGTAAACCTATGTCAGTGTTAAAAGGTAGGTTTTTTTGGGCATACCGTCATTGTGTGAACAATCTGTCCATTAGCAATATATATTTCTAGTGCTTGTAACAGTGTTGACTGAGGATTCTGTTCTTTGGTGTCAAACTTGTGGAAGGTGATATCAGGATCAAACTTTAAAATCAGATAAATTATAATAGAGATTAACACAAAAAACCCAAGCAATCAACCAACCAACCAACCAACCAACCAGCCAGCCAAACAAACAAACAAACAAACAAACAAACAAAATGTCCTTCTGCATATCAATTTCTGTGTGTATATGTGTGTGTGAATGTACATGTGAATGCGTGTGTGTGTGCGTGTGTGTGTGTGCATGTAAGTGTATGTGTAATTTGCACATTTCCCACCATGGCGATTCCTGAAGTTCTAACGACAGTTGCTGAATAGTTGGAATGTTCTCTCCTTTTGTTTCTTTCTAGAGTGTTCAGTTTATATTGAATTAAGCTCTTGTTTCGTCTCTCTTTTGTAGAAAACATTAGTTTTAACGTATCACATTAAAGGACATTGTTACTGAAAATGCTTTCAGCTTAATGTAAATGTATGTTCTTTTATTTCATGGCTTACAGTGAATATGTGAGAGAGACACGGATAACTGAGAGAGAGAGAGAGAGAGAGACAGAGAGAGAGACAGAGACAGAGACAGAGACAGACAGAGCTAGGCAGACCGACAGACAGACAAATCGAGAAACAGACGGGGACAAACACAGAGAAGGACTTAACATTCAGGTTCACTGACAGGCAGACATACAGACATACACAATACGTTAGGCACAAAGGAAGACAAAGAAAGAAGGATAACTTTAAGCAGAAGTAGTTTAATTCTTAATGGCGGAAATCAGCTTTGTTTTTTAAACAAAATAATTTGCTGGCATTTTTATTCCCATTTTGGAGGGGAGAGGATGGACAAATGAAAAAGTACTGCTTTCATTATTACGAAACTATGTCTAAAAACTATATATATCACTTCATGTCCCATGTTGTCCGTAATTAATAAGTAAATACATAGACATGATTTGATAAATAAGAACCTCCTATACGTCATCACAGAGAATACTAATAATAGGTTCTTGATGTAAATCTCATTAATAGGTAGCTGTACAATCACTTGGTATTTATTTTAATAAATCAAACATAGTTTTATTCCTCTTGTTTCTGAAGACAATTCTGAGATGAGGGATGGGTTCTGGAAATGATATCTTTTCTCGAATTTTGCTCCCAACTGCCTATCACCATAAAGGTTCTAATGGAGTCACTTCCAGGTTCCAGGTTCTTGACGGTTTTTATGTGGCCTCCATACCTTTGTCTGTTTCTTAGACTTTTACTATGACAGATAGCCCATAACTGTGATTTAAAGTAGCAAAAATAAAAGAGAGTTTCACTATTTATAGGAGATAGAAGTTCATTTGAGGGCATTCTCTGAAAATTTACACTATTATGCTGCGTAATTGTGAGTCTCCTTCGTCTTAGACTGGTCACCCAAAGCCCATCCCAGTCATTGGGACCCAGGATATTGCTAGAAGAGGTCATAATCAAGTGTTTTATGACAACATTAATATATATTCATTTAGTTCAAAATTAATTGTCCTCATGGTTATCTCAAAATATATTTCACCTCACAATCAATCAATCAATCAATCAACCAATCAACCAACCAATCACTCACTCACTCAATCAATCAATCAATCAATCAATCAATCAATCAA
Source organism: Peronia peronii (assembly GCA_039654565.1). NCBI lineage: Eukaryota > Metazoa > Mollusca > Gastropoda > Systellommatophora > Onchidiidae > Peronia > Peronia peronii. Next base: position 4,756 of record JBCEWB010892159.1, read on the forward strand.
TCAATCAATCAATCTTCAATAAATCAGTCAATCAGTCAGTCGATAAATCAATCAATTGAATAACTAATTAATTAATTAATAAATATGAAATAAAGAAAAGTCTTTGACAGTTTCTATTTGAAACTGTTCCTGTTGAAGACAATTATTTCAAAAGCCAACTAATGATATTTCTCAGCAAATGTTTTTCCAAAAGCATAAACTTTGTTAGGATCTTGTCCATAAACAAAAAGTGCAGAATAAAATTTTACATCTATATCGATGTTCAAAATTCTTCCTTGCACTCTAGTGACCAACCACCTGTATTTATAGGGTTAAAGGAGGGAAAGGGGGTGGGGGAGGGGAGAAAGAATCTTGAGGTGATTTTATTATTATTACAGACTTTTTGTTTTTACTTTTTCCATCGAATCTTTCATGTTCAAATCAAAGAGAAAGGGTAAAAAAAAAAAATGACTGGCCAGAAAGCTTGCCACGGTAATATGTCATCTTGGATTTTGGCAACTCAGAAATAGCTATTTTTAAAATCTATCTCCTGTGCCAAATATCTATGAAACTTAATGAAACTTGGTCAGCTCGTTGCTTAGCATATTGTCTCAACCGTTACAGTCATCTCTTTATTAGCGAAATAAGATTTTTGGACAATTTTTGGGAAATGCTATGTAGTGAAATTTCACATGTAGCCCTTTTTTTATATAATAAAAACCTAGTTTTCTCCAAAACTTGCATATGAAATGAGACGCACATAGGTACGTTGCTTGGTCTCGTTGTAATATAGGTGTAATAAGTATATATGCCAAATTAGGATAGAGTCGGTCCAGAAATAAAAGTGTAGACAACAAAACAGTGGCAAATTCGGGTTTTGAGAAAGGATTAAATCTTTTCTTAATGGAAACATTGGCATGGAAAAGGTTTTCTGGTTCGACTTTTAGCCTCAAAATAAATTTTCTTTAAATATTAGTCCTCTCTCCATGACGGGTTCTGAAATATGTTATTTACTTTGAAAAAAAAAATGGTGTTGGGTTTTTGCTTTGTCGAAGAAGCTCTGCTTTTTCTGAATACATTAAAAGTATCTCTCACGACCAAGCAGAATAATAATATCAGCGTGAGCTTTTACCAGGTGCTCAAAAATGAACTTCCAGCTCCTATAAGGAGTGAAATTCTCTTTTATTTCTGCAGTTTCAGAGCACGGTGGACTATAGGCGATAGTAAAGGTCGAGACACTCTTGGTTTTGACAGAAAAAAGATGTGGCCATATACCTCATGAGCTCGGACGTGACCCTATGGCAGCCTTTGAACTTTGAGATGACAGTGGGAGCGAGCAAAATTTAAGAAAAGTGATGAACAGAAAGACAGAAAGGGGGTGAAGGGTGGTTGGGGGGGGGGAGGAGGGGGGAGGGGAAGGGGAGGGGGACTTGGTGAGGGGAGGAAAACTGTATCCATCAACAATATCATATTCATTAATTATTTTTTATTAAAGACGCTGTGTTTCTTGAATATTCAATAAACACTGGATCACCGCTTGAATTGAAATTCTCATCTGATCTTAGTGATCTTGGAAATTATTTAAAGGATATGAATATTTACATTTATATAAACATTGTGATATTCCATAATCATTCCCTGCATTCAGAGGCACATATAGACAATACATGTATCTCACAAAACATAATAACATTATGTTAATCCATTTATGACTACTGCATAATATCCGAAACCATACAGAACCGGTCTATAACCGGGCAAGATAAAGAAGTTGAGAATGAGACAACTGCTTGTGCAACAAGCATGGAAAAGAATAGAAATAATCAATGCAACTGTATAAGTCTTCGAATCTCTTGTCGTGAGGTTACGCTCTTGTGACACCATTCAACCTCCTACGGGCAATTATTCCGACGGAACAAAGGTGCAGGAGACAAAACGAAGCACAACGAAACAAAACGGAAACGAAATAGACCAGATGACTGCTATGCGAGACAATAGTAGACGTAGACAGAAGTTAACATGCACATAACGGTTTTTTTCCAGCGTGACTAGAATACAGCCTTTTTGTTTGTTTGCTTGTTGCTTTTTTAAAATTACCAGATACATGAGTAAAAAAGACGGACATGGGAAACAAACAAAACGAAACGAATGCACGATGCTCATACGCCGGTATTATCATCGCGTTTTGTCTTGACCAGCCAACAATCATCATCCTGATCACCATTATTTCGAAGGTGGGGAAGCAAACTATCGTATCTAAAAATGGCCACTTTTCAGGAGAAGCAAAAAACTGATTATCTCATTAAATATCCACAGGAGAAAGTTGAATTTTTGTGTGATGACTATATATTCCTTTGTGCACATGACTCAAATGCGTAAATAAACCCTCCGCAAGTCGTTTCTCTGCAATTCCACTTACGACAGAATGACACTGATAATTTGGCAGGCAAACTATTGTAAGTGATACTTATTAGAAGTATTTTGGAAAGCAAATCATCGTGTTTCAATTTACTATACTTTGGCATTCATGTTGAGCTTGCAACTGCCTATCGTAACTTGAGTTACCATAGCTTGGCTTCCAAAGGGTGCATAGATTTCACGGTTATGCGTGTTGATACGATATTTTCATACTTCCATGGAATGGCAAATGGTAGTATGTGGCACTTTCAAGATTCAAATACTCTTTTCCAAGTACTTCACATTGAAAACTTCGTTCAGTTACTGATTTTGATTATTTTCTTTAATGCCGCTAGGAGGCTTCTGTCC
>JBCEWB010892159.1:12500-15731 GCA_039654565.1 Peronia peronii
GATGGTATAATATGAGCATTTTGTCTGCTGTTTAGAAGAGAATTCCAGTGCAAAATATAATGAGGAAATCTTTAACCAGAGGAGTCCCTTAATACTGCTGGGAATGTAGAATGACACAGAAGGCAATGCAATTTGGCACTTTAACCGACGACTTACACCAAAAGGCAAACTTTCCCAAGAACAGGATGAGGAGCCTTAGATTTCATGGCAATATTACATTGATCATCAAATGGAAGATCGTTGTGACTAGCCCTATTATTTCCCTTTGCCAGACACGAGAGATGTTGAACAAGCATGGTAAAAAAGAACAAAAAATCATTCTGCGACCTTTGTTTGAATCATGCGTCCTAAAAAATTCCAAAAATATTACGATGTGAAGAAAATATTTACTTTTTATTGTTATAATTTTATCGAATATTTTGACGATCAGTCTTTCGAATGACAAGAGGTAATGTGATTTTTCTTTACACTGCTTGCTCAACATTTCTCGTGTCTTGCAATGGGAAGTAACAGGACTGGTCACGACGATCTCCCATTAACGCTAGTACCGCACTAGGACAAAAATGTGGCTAGACAGTCTTTAGATAGTTTTAATGAGATTTGTGAACACTCAAATTGATCATGACATACCGCACTACCACATTAAGACAAAATAGTCAAAGTGAGTTGTGCTCTGACACAAACTAAGGGCAACAAAACTGTTTAATGTCCAACACGGCTGTCTTTGTGAATGTGGAAAATAACAAGAGTCCCCTGCACTTAGACAACATTTTAAGAGATCTGTCTGAGAGCCACGGAAAGCTAACATATTTTTGACATAGTGTGCAGTGTGTGAAAGCTATTTCACACGTGGCTTTTCTTCTATGTGTATTTGTTCCAAAACGCATATTTCGTGTTTCGAAATGGATGTTGACCCAAACTGGGTAGTAGTAGAAGCACTAAAACAATTCTTAGGATAACTTCTCAAGTTAGTGATCCGAACATAGAACTGACCTTTTGGCTAGTAACTGAATGTATCCAACAACTTGTTTTTTTTGTTTTTTTTTTGCTTTTGTGTTCTAAGAGAAAATATCAAAGCACAAACACAAGCTCTTCAGCCCCATCCATTTTCAACAAGATGGCCTAAGCATCGACCTCACTCCCTTCTCCCGCTGTGTCTTCAGACAGTTTTGTCTTGGTGCGGTACATCTAAACCAGGTTGTGTGGTCTTCGACAACACTATCTAAATCGTCTTTGTACAGTTTTATCATAGCGGGATACTAGCCTAAAACAATCTGTAAAACAGCTTTTGGACCAGAGCGAGGTAAACAATATGTCATTCCACTATTAACCAATTGATACCCGTCCCTTCGTATGGCCTTTCGAGACAACCATTGCTACAATCATGACTCAACTTAGGGCCATCGACTGCCATTTTTGAAATTGAGTTTGACACGGTGAAGTAATCCGTGTCACTAAGTCTTTTTTCTTCATTGGCCCATCCTGTCCGCCTGGCTCCTTTCCATCAGTTCTAGTGCATTGCATCGGTCTTACTATTTGCATAAAAGAGGAATTCACTGTACGAATTCACTTTAAATCAGGGAGGAAAAACAATTATGAGCGAATGAGATCTTCTTTAAGTGTTCGGACAGTTAGAGAATTTCAGGAAAAAAATTAAATCATTTCCTATTCTTTTCCCTCGATTAGATATTTTTTATAGTTGTTATGAATGGGATAGCGAACAGCAAAATGTAAATAGAAGGAATAAAATAGATGATGACACAGTATGACAATTAATAATAGCATTTATACTGACAGAAGTGCATTGGGACAGAAAGAAAAATGCACAAAAAAGATGAACGAGATTGGAATGTCTTAAAAGCCTTGTCTTTAAATTTAATCCAATGCGAAAGACGTAAATATGTCAGGGTTATCTTGGAAGGTGAGAACAGAATAGAAATAATGAATGCTTTTTGTAGAATTAAGAGAACAACGATTTCATGAAAGCCTGGATGGGCGGCCATATCAACTCTTTATATGAGCTCTACAACCAAGACTTTACAAGTACTGTTTCATGTTCTCTCCTTTCACTTTGCCATCTCATTCAAGCGAGGCTCCAATGGATTTGCCAACACGAGATGGACATCGTTAACGCAGGGATCTAAGCCAGATCGTGTCTTCGCCTTGTACAAACAGTTAGGCGTGTCTGTCCCTATCTTCAACCTCATTACTGTTGCATGCATTAGCCCCAACTCCTGATAAAGAGGAGCATATTTTCAGTCTCTGATTGCAAACATATCTGAAAGGATCAATACCTCTGTAGTTTTTTCCCCTTAAAATCTATGGGTAAGGAGGAATTATTAATGTTTCAAAAGCATGAAAATGTCATGTCTTGTCTATATCTCACTAGTTATTTCACGGTCTTATTCTGATAATATTCAGTAAACACCGTAACAATTCAGGTGTATCATGACACGCTAGTGAGAGATAATCTATCTCGTCTTCCATAACAGTGTTTCTCTTTTCTTCCTCCTCTTCTCTCCTTCTATCCCTCCGTATCACCTTTCCTCGTCCTTGCTTCCTTTATCCTTTTATGATACGGCTGTCAAGTACAGAAAATGTTCTTATAAATAAGTCAATATTCTTAAATCTACCCGTTATTATATCCGTATCAATGGCAATGTGGCGTTTATGTATGATGAATATTTTTTAAATATATATTTTTAGTATTTTCTTCAGAAAACTTGAAATTCGCCAAATTACTTGATAGCAACTAATAGAACATGGAGTAAGTAATAAAAATAGCTCTGAGCCTGGTTGGCATCAATATAAAGATTGTGTAAAAGATTATAGATAAAAGCTTCATATTACTGTTCACTAGCATGACAAGCTTTGACAATGTATATGATGAAACCAAATAAGAACCATTTTTAAGACTATACCAGGTCCTGTCCTCAGCATGATTTGGCAAGCTGTGAAGCAAACTACTGTCCGTATGTCTGTGCCTTGAAAATCACGAAACTAAGACTCAGTTGTGCCAAGTTACATAACAAACAATTATAAATGAGTGCTGTCTCACTACTCACAGATTGTAGGCTACCTCTTTCATGAAAAAGACTGATGTCTGAACCAGAAATTTCCACATTCTGCACACACCTCATTAAAAACAAATGAGGAGGTAGATAGATAGATAGACAGATAGATAGATAGATAGATAGATAGATAGATAGATAGATAGATAGATAGATAGAT
>JBCEWB010892269.1:0-15730 GCA_039654565.1 Peronia peronii
AGATAGATAGATAGATAGATAGATAGATAGATAGATAGATAGATAGATAGATAGATAGATAGACAGACAGACAGACTGATCAATCGATCGATCGATCCATCGATTAAAAAAAACGCTCGGACAAGATCATAAATAAACAGGAAGGAACTGTGCCTTAATCCAGGCACAAGAAAAAAAAAAACACCTGATTGCTTGAAGTTTATGACGGGGTTTTCCTGAGAAAAGAGATAAAGTGCTTTGACATAATGTATATATCATCAAAATTTAAAATTAGAACAAGGCTATTGCTACCAACTAATGGTCTATTGTTCCCAAGTGTTCAAAATAGTCCCAATGGTTTATTGCTACCAGGTGTTCAAAATAGTCACAATAGTCTATTGCTACCAGGTGTTCAAAACAGCCCACTGGTCTATTGATACCAGAAGTGTTGTAATATTGTAATTAAATGTTCCAGGGTACGTAAATAAACCTTATATCTCACCCTAACTCCTAATCTAACCTATATTTCTGCCTTCATTTTTAAGAATATAGTATATGCAGTTATCAAACTTACATATACATGTACTGTATTTCTAAAAATGACGGCAAAATTTTAACTTATCACACGCCTCCTGAAGCGACTTACTCTGGTGTGGAAATTCTCTCTTCTGAATCTACAATCTAGATCTAGAATCAACTAGCTCTAATCCAACGTCCCGACGAATCACATCAAACGATGCAATTTGACTGGTCGAAACAGAAACCTGGTTGCAATAGTCAGTGCGTTAGAATTATTTCCCCTTTTACTCAAATACATTATGTATAATTTTCCACATCACAAACCCTAAAAATCTTGTAGAAACAGCCCCGCAACGCCAGTGTTTGCATAAATGAAGAGTATTTATGTTAAACAGAAATGACAGACCTAATGCAATGAACATAATTATAATACGATTCTTTTGTTATCTTCATGTTCACTTGAATATAACTTGCCACGTTATTTTATGTACGGTACACAATTGAGCGAGTTTCTGATCACTCGACACTCTGAGATTTAAAAAAAAAAAAGCCAAATGCATCGCTTTTTACTCTCACTGCTGCACAGGGTGTCCACAAAATTACCCTGATTTCAAGAAGCTGTAACATCTGAACTAATTCAGATTCAATGATAATTAAATATACAGTCCATTGACTCCTTAACAACTAAATTTTAATATATTTACAATTGCCTTGCTCTCTTTGAAAAAAATATCAGGGTGTCCACAAAAATACTCTCTCAACTCTCTGACTTCAAACAGATTTAATTTGCAACTCTTGTGAAAGAGTATGACAACAAAGTTGCAAAATATACCTATTTAAACTCACGGAGTGTTTACTGTGGACCGACAGCCTGTATTTTATTCGCTGTGACGTCTAAGAGAAGGGTCACAAAACTCGAAATTTTCCCCGAAACAAAATTTTCAGAAAAAAAAAAAATGGCCTTGTGTCCAAACGCGCTAGATTGTTTTTTTTTTTTTTACCGAATTTTGAAACCCCCATAGCAACGATATAAAAACCTGTTAACGCTTTATCATACTGGGCTGGAATATTCTCACCCAGCTTTTTTGTGTAACGAGGTTTAGGAAGCCTCGTGTTACATTTGCTTTATTTTCTTCTTGACTCTCACGTAAAAGATCAGTGCTTTTTTTTTTTTCCCGGAATCTAGGTCACATTATACGGTGTACTGCTACACAACGACAACTTGAGTCACCAAATTTGCTTTTGTATCCACGATAATTCTTCCATTAGCTTACAACAACTACTAATTGCTACTGCCGCCACTACAACAACAACAGCAGCTGCTGCTGCAGATGCTGCTGCTAATACATGTACTACTAACTGCAACAACAACAATAAAAACAACAGCAACAACGGCTACTGCTACCACAAGCACCACCACTACCACTACTACTAACGACAGTCACTACAACAACAACAACTACTACTACTACTACCACCACCAATACTACAACTACTGTAGCTACCACTGCCAACAACTACTACTACTACAATCAACTACTAACTACTACAACTAGTTCTATTTTTACTTTTAATTATTACTGTAGTTGTTGTTACTATTACATATTTATCATTTTAAAATATCGTGGACTTCATAGTGTATGGGAAACTCAAGTAAGAATATGTTAACTTAAGTATTCCTTTCATGTTCTTAACGGTCACTCTTTTGTAGCCACTCCAAATGGTGGAGTATCAAATAATTATGTTATGAACTATAGCCTGTTGAGTAAAGCACCGACCGACAGAGAATTGAGTCTGACGAAAACAACACACAGTTTGCTCCCGTCTCCGGAACGTCACGACAACTGGCACAAAGTCACAGAGTCAAGTGTCCTACTTCTCATGAGCAGTCTGACTCGCGTACAAACACCTGTCATATTCCCGCCCGCGAGAATTCCCATTCCAGGGCGCCTCTGATGACATACTTAACTGACGTTTGATCAAGAAAAAAAAAGTCGTATAACTACTTTACAGCTGCATGTATCTACAAATAGTTGGCAGTTTCTTTGTTTGCTTCCTTTTCAATCATGGCTTAAGCTAACCACTGTTAATTTTCGCTCTGTTAGCTATCACAAAGCATCTTAGATTTAAGCCATTATCTTAGATTTTGGCACTATACGAACTCGCTATAACTACTACTACTACTACTATCTTTACTACAAGTGCATGTACTATCACTAATACATATACTACTACTAATACTAGATTTACTACTACATCCTACAACTACAACTTCTATTTTTTTTACTAGATCGACTACCGTACTATTACTACAAACAACCACCACCACTTTTTCTATGTCTGTTGCTACCTCTATTACTACTATTTAAACATCAACGAACACCACCAGTTCCATCACGACTATCACTACTTCTATCACTACGACTATTATCATTACTAATAATATTACAATCATCACTACAGCTACTAGTACGGGTACTATTGTTATATTGTTATTACTTATTAATGTACCGATATTGTTTAATTTGTTTCTTGTCCCTACTCTGTCTAAAACCACTTCTTTTCATTCATTTTGAATGCGCTACAAAATGTCGACACAACTCCATAACACATCAGGTTCCTTTCCACTATTGTCAGCACAGCAGATCAGAGAAATTACACAAAAACGAAACACCCTAACCTTATATGGAAACCTTTCTTAATTAGCTCTTCTGTGCCGGAAGATCGTTAAAATTAACTTTAACAAACTTAACTTCCGTTTTCTCAAAATGACTAAAATTATCTTAAAATCTGGTCTACCGTCACACCTGAACTTCATCAACCACTGCTGTTTCTTGACTTCTTTGATGCTTTCAGAACAGGTTAAGACGGTTTAATAAAGTACGGACATACAGAAAGTTGAATCTGGTGAGAACGGGTCACATCGGGAGGTCCCCGGGACGACAACGATAGCTGGCATAAAAGTCACTTCTACTTCTCATGCCCTTTTTCCACTTTGATGGGCTATAGCCGGATGCAGCTGTTCGCCATGTTTTCGCAAACCACAAGATGTATTATGAAAAAAAAACAAAAAACAATTATTAGGGCTCACAGGTCATGTGAGTGCATAATACATCTAGCAGTAGTAAACTGTCTAAAACTTTCCTCGCGCAGGTGGTGTGAACTTCCACACTGCAAGAACCTGCAGGTCTGTGCCTGATAGTGCTAAACATACGTAATCTGACAAAACGCCTTTTGCTTGAAAATTTTGTGTGTCGAATAAATCGAGATTTAGTTTTCCCACAGCTCTTATAACGCACGGCGGGAAAACACAGTAGCAAGGAATGAAATACTAGCACCTATCCCTGTACAGTGCAGGCTCAAAGCGCTTTACAATCTATTATTACCCGGACAGACCCAGTGGAGACACTCAAAGGCGTTCTCAGCTTTCTGGGAAGCATACAAGACGGCTGTCTGTTAGGAGCTCAAATCCTTATCAACCTAATAACATCAAACACTGCCTGTAGTCGAGTACCCATTTAAACCTGGTCAAGTCAGGAAATGTGTGAAAACTGTCTTTCCCAAGGACAAAATGTCGGAACCTATCAGGATTTGAACCCGGCACTTTAGATCCCGAGTCCGACGGCCCATCGCTAGGCTACCGACACCACTCACGTAATAAGCTATCTTTTCACATTGCGGGAAATTATATTGGAATACGTGAGGGAAAAACCATAAACCGAGATTTTTTTTTAAAAAAGGGCATTTTATCAATGAAAGTAAACGTGGCCTGCATGACTAAAGGAGATCGCTGCATTAGAGATGGTTTAAATATTTATAGCATATCGATGCTAATAGCTAAACTTTAGTGGTGTCGCACTAATCCGCATCAAACGTTCGTCAAGCAGCAAGCGTGTTCTTAAAAACTGGCCGATATACAAAGACGGAATGAAATTTTTACTACAAAAACTCAGTTTAACAATCTAGTAAAAATTTCATGTGAATTACAGGAAACTCAGACTTACGGTCCATATCAAAAGATCAAAGGGCCCTGCAAAATTTATCATGCAAGACATCGTACCGGAAGAGAAGGCACGAAACAAAACAAGAAATAAATACATAAATAACAAAACAAAAAGCGATGCGAGGATAACATCAAAGAATGGATCAGTCTCTTTGCCATTAGTGAGATTGACAGAAGATCGGGCCAGATGGACGAAGGTTCTTTCACTTAACTTAACCTTACCTAACCTTACCAAACCTTACCTAACCTAACCTAACCTAACCTAACCTAACCCAACCCAACCCAACCTAACCTAACCTAACCTAACTTAACCCAACCCAACAAAACCCAACCTAATCTAACCTAACCTAACCTAAACTAACCTAACCTAACCCAACCCAATCCAATCCAACCCAACCCAACCCAACCCAACCCAACCTAACCTAACCTAACCTAACCCAACCCAACCTAACCTAACTTAACCTAACCTAACCCAACCCAACCCAACCCAACCCAACCCAACCCAACCTAACCTAACCTAACCTTATCTAACCCAACGAAATTTAACGTAATCTAACCCAAACAAACCTAATGTAACCTAACCTACCTAACCTAACCGAATCTTACCTTACCTAATATAACCTAACCTAACTTTACCTAACCTTACTACATAACCTAATCTAATGTAACCTGACCTAACCTAACTTAATCTAAGCTAACCTAACCTAACCTAATCTCGCCTAAACTTGTCCAACCTGACCTAACCTAACCTGAATTTACCTCACCAAACTCAACCAACCTTACCTATCCCAACCAAATCTAACATAACCTAACCTAACCAAATCTTACCTTACCTAATCTAACCTAACTTAACTTTATCGAACCTTACTACTTAACCTAACCTTACCTAACCTAATTAACTTAACCTAACCTAACCTAACCTAACCTTACTTTATCTAATCTAATCTAACCTAAAGCTAAGTGATCTGGGCGCCTGATATCAGACAGTAATTTTCTTCTGTCGTCAAGCTTTGATCTGCCTGTTGGAATTTGTTTCTAATATGACAAAAAAACCCACTGGCATCGCCAGACAAATAATTTGGCATACCGGAACTACGACATCCTCGTACAGCAATATCTGCATATAGATACGCGTTACTACAATATTACTCGCTTTTTTTTTTTTTCTGACAAAACTCGGCCAGAACGTTTTTCACTAAAAAAAAAAAAAAGATAAAAAAGACAGAGAAAAGACAAAAACAGACATGAAAATGTATTTACTATCTCGAATAAACAGCCATATATATATATATATTGCTTATAAGAGTTCATGTTACGCAATGGGAAAGATAATGAGCTCGTTCTAAATCTTTCCTCGGTGAGAGCTTACCAAGCTGTCGGATTGTGAGCAAAGATGATAAAAGATGTCGCACAACTTTTTAATAAGGATTTTTTTTTTAAACCAGCGTTATCATTTCTCTTTGCCCAGTTCATTATTATTACGCTTTCAGACATCTGGTGATGGCTCCCTATATCCCCATATCCCCCCCCCCCTCCGCAAATCGAGTAAGCACAATCAGATTCATAACAGATCACACATTCACTGACTAGTTTATACATTTAATCTCCCCCGCGGGGGCCCGGGGTTTATAAGTGGGTTCTCTGCTCCCACCTGCAGGCGGTATAAGCCCGTCATCGGTGGGGTGTCTCCCATGGAGTGTTATCCTTGACATTCAATGGGAGACATCTCTTCTCTCTCTCTCTCCTTGCTCCTGTCTTCTGTCCCGCTTTCTTTCCTCTCTTCTTGACATGTAAACGTATCTTACCGTGTTTGACACAATATAGCCGTTATTGTGCTGATGTGTCGTTAAACCCCAACACAACACAACAACACAACAACACATTTAATCAGTTCTCTAGGGAAAAGCTAAAGGGCAAGCCTAACTGCCGCCTTCCTATTCGTTTGTTTGTGTTCCATTTAAAAAAAAATAAAATAAAGAAAAAAATCTTTTGAGTTCGACTATCGCCATTTTTGTTCTATCTCCTTGCCGTGAACAACAGACAACTTAAGCTCTAGCTTAGGACAGGCTAGCGTTCAATGAATGTCCTGACTACATAGTGCCATATCAATCCCAGCTTATCCTTGTAACTTCCTACAGAGGTAATCAGACCTGCATCTTTAAGTTAACAAGTCGATGCATTCGCTCTAACTCAAAATCAATCGCACAAGAGAAGAAAAAGTTGAGTCCAGCAACGCATAGACTATATGGAAGTCTCCACACACCCACGCATCCACAGACACTCCCCCCCCCCCCCACATACACACATACACATACGTAGACACACACAATCATACGGAGTTACTCTATTAAATAAGAATTTTTTGTTCAGTCTTCCTCTTCCTCTTCTCCTTCTTCTTTGTTTTTTGATACGCTAACAATAATCGTTAGGTGATTAAAACCACAGCCGGTCACCGATCCCGCTTGAAAATAATGACGATAATTAAATCTCGCAGGGTATAATTTTGTCATCGTGTGAAAAATAAAAATGACGCCGGTACTTGAATTCCCATCAATGTTGTCAGTCAAGAATTGGACACCAAAAATGGCGAGACAACAGATCTTTCTTGTACCGCCATATTCTGCTATCGACTGGATCAGTATTTATCACTACATTATGAAATGGGGGAAGCTCTCAAACGTGTTATATGTGTGATGGCACGGGGTTTCTATTAAACTGATGTGTGATGGTATTGGGTTTCTATTAAACTGATGTGTGATGGTATTGGGTTTCTATTTAGCGGTGCGTTAGCACGATTACGGTCGCACTGCGACAGGCAGGGTTTTAATGATGATGTTCAGGAGTTCAAAGGATATATCGAGATGTATAACAATGGTTATCAAAGAATGTACAAGGCAAACAAGTATTATCAAAATTGCACAGGGGTAAGCAAGAGGCTGTTTGCCGCTTTGACACACATTAATGACGGTGAAATGTGAGAGCTAGATCTAGCCTACACGTAGAGCTACGCATATAATATTAGAAGGAGACGTAAACCTCGTACTGCGGGGGACGCAGTGGCTCTGTGGTTTGGCGTCTGCTCAGGAGAAAACGGGCCGGGATCGACTCGCGGGTCCTGCATCGGGGGATGGAAGGACACGAAGATCAAGAACCCGCATTTTTTCAGTGACTCAACGGTCCTCTAGCTTCCTGTGAGTAGGGAAGCCCGACGAAGCCCGACGTCTAGCCTTCTCGGGTAAGGGCGAATATATTTCGGAGGTCCCGTTTGTACGTTATGCACGTAAAAGAACCCCTGGCAGTTCAAAATCGATGAAAGAGTAGGCTGCGTGCCGTTGTCCGGGCAAAATTTCCAAATTCTAAATTTCTACCCACAGACATTCTCCGCAAAAATTGGCACTTCTAAAAGCCGAGATAATCTTACTTTCTTTGGACTGAAAGACTTAAGAAAAACAAACAACAAACCTCGTACTGCATCAAACACAATCAAAAAAGATCCTTCAGACAGCGACAGGAGGAATGAACTGCTCCAGCATCTTGAAATTGGCACAATCTAACACTGAATGTGCGACTATCAATGGTGGCCGTTTATGTTTTTTATTTCATTTTTTTTCTTACGCCTTTCAACCTCCAGTGAGGCGGTGATGTCCACAGAATAGATACATACAGAAGGTGCTTCGGGTGAAGCCGGGAACGCTCGGAAAGCGTCGGGCCGCCATTTTGGAATCCCTGTCGAGTTCGTAAACAATAAGATTGATCAAGCCACAGCACTTACAATCTAGGTGAATAATGCATACATTTTTAAACTATTTAACTCATGTACCTGTAACTGTAAGCCTTTCAGTTGTTTTTTGTGTGGTGATCTCTGTCTAATGGTCGCCGTATGCGGTTGTGGAGTTTGGAGGGAAAGGGGGGGGGGGGGGTGTTGGAGGGAGGTGGAGAGGGAAGGGTTCTCTCTTAATTAAAAATATAGGACTCACATAAGGTGAGAATGACTCAGGCGTAGGTAGTTGAGAACTGCATGTACTGATCTCATTCTCACGGTTGAAATGATCCTGACCAAGGTCTAAGGCCTGTCAGGATGCACTTTTTTGAATGTACCTTTACCCTAACTGATCAAATAAATAATATGTATGCATGTGAGTCATTTCTTTTCTTTTTCTGTTTAAGCTGTTTTATTCATGCCAAACTTCTTTGGAGGAGTGCCGATCGACACGACAAGAGGAAGTCTACATTTGCAATTCTGGGAAATTTGCAATAAATCTATTTTGAAAAGAGTCAAAAATCGACCAAAAGACACACAGGTACAAAAAAATTATTTAATAAAAAAAATCACCGTCCAAAAAAAAAAAAAAAGGCCAATGCTCTGTTTCCCCTGGTCTGTCTAAATTGGACAAAGAAACGAGGGACACAAAGACACCAAGAAGACTAAACTGAAAACAAACCAAGAAAAGTTAGACCATGTTCGCCAAACACCGGTTGATTAAGCTGTGAAGATACTGAAAGGCAATGCATGACACTGTGACGGAAGGTCGTGATCCTTTGTCCACTGTTTACATCATCACCTTCAACACTTTCGAGAGATCATAACATTTGTTTTCTTTGCATCTTGAAGCATATAAATTCTCAATTTGACAAAAGATAAAAATAAGATAAATTAAAAAATCCCAGTGAGGGAAAGAGAGGAAAATAGCAATCTAAAAAAAAAAAAAAATGTTGAGTGTGATTATGCAAACAACGAACAAAGGGTTACGAGTTTCTCTCACACTCCCACTTGTACTTGCAACAACTGGCATTACTGCATAATACGCACTGTTTCAACTGTCTCTATCGAAACAAAAAAGAAAAAAAGAAACACACGCACACGCACACACGCGCGCGCACACATAAACACACACACACACACACAAAGAGAAAGCACGAGATAACAGCCAGTTCCACTCAGTGCAAATTGTTGAACAGTGCAGCTTTTGTAAAACACATCTATGGGAAACGGAAATTTCAACATTTGCCACTTAGCGCCGATGATCTTTCATGTTTATTATGACTATTAGCGACAGTACATCTGTTTCCTGTCTTGTGTATCATAGTTAGGCTGAAAACATACTGTTCCGACAAATCCAACAGAAATCGGCGACAAAGTCACGGATTGAATGGTGCAAAAAGGAAAATATAGACAAAACGGGATTATTATCGTCACCTCCGACTGTCGCCGGCTGGCAGAGGTCGGTCGGACTGAAATGTTCCATTTTCTTCGAAATGTCGGACGAACTTTACTCACGTGTCTAGAAATGGCCCAGACCTGGCGTACTATCGCAAAATTTAACCCCCCCCCCCCTATGGCGCATTGTTCTAAAAGTGCCACAGATATACAAGATATAACTACCAGTATGTCTATGAAAAATGTAGATCTCACCTTTGTTTACCAATCTGGGTCAAGTACAGGGACGATAACATTCACACACACTAACAAACAAACAAACAAACAAAAAAGCAGGGCATGTTTTTCTTTCTATCTTCTATCATTCAAATCCAACCCGGGGGTCACTCACTCTAGGCAACTGATAACTCGGTGGATTTAGTGTTAAAATCATAATTGTTCTTGCACCAGTCTCTCCGTTGTCCGTAAAAACGGCCACATGAAAAACCTCGCTGGATGCAACTAAGCCGCCTTTTTTTTTTGCGTCACAAGTGTTGTTGTTTTTTTAACCCGCTTGGTGCTCATAGTGGGAATACATAAACAGAAGAGCAGAAATCTACTTCTACTCGCATAGACCACATTGACTTGTGAAGGATATAGAAACATCTAGTACTAAATCGATTTTCTTTCTCTCTTTCTTCTTCCTTTCTTCTTTCTTTCCTTCTCTCTTTCTTTCTTCCTGTTTTCTATGTTATGTTCCTTGGCACAGTTAATACATGTAATTCAAAGTTAACCCTCTGCTGCCCATTCCTTCAATGTTTGTCCCGGACAAAAAAAATAATATAAAAATCAATTAAAATACAAGTAAACACAGGTCCAAATTTAAACAGAATAAGTTATGCCATAAGAGCAGTGGCACGCATGGCATAGCGGTTAGAGTACTGGACTGGAGTACTGGCACTAGTTCAAATCCCACCCAGAAGGAAAAAAAAAAAAAAGGTGGGTGACGGATGTCGGGAGTCATGACCCCGGTGTGGCCGGGATTCTAGAAGATGTCAGGTAGTTAAAGGCCGAAACATCTAATGAAAGAATCCATTCTTCCTCTGAAGACCGTCGCCTGTCTCGCTCCACCTGGGGAGTTTTCCTACCACTAATAATAATTTTAAAAAGCATTATTTGTGCAGCGCCCATTCTCATACAGTATAGGCTATAAGCGCTTGACACTCTATTATTATCTCGAAAGAGTCAACCTCATAATTATAAGTTCTCGGTTTACTGGACCTCATAATTATATTCTACCAATCAGCGCATTACACAATGGTAAATTAATGCGTGCACGTTCGCTCTGAGGGTTGGTTTTGAATTGCCAGCTCTAATAAAAAAAACATCATTATCAATAACAATATGGTGACACGCATCCTACCAGTTACTGTCAATATGCTCTATGATAGATTCAGCAACTTATTCCAGTCTCTTTCTTTCTTCTTCTGATTTCTTTTTTCTTTCCCGCCTTATTTCCGTCTTTCTTTCTTTCTCTTTCTTTCTTTTTCTTTCTTTCTCATTTGGACACACTTTTTGCCTAAAACATTTTACCTGAAATAGTCATTTTTTAATATTCCTGGCCTATCATACTTTGTGACGAGAGAGAGATAGCATGAGAGAGAGAGAGAGAGAGAAAGACAGACAGACAGGCAGACAGAGAAAGAGTGAATGTGTAAGGAGGCATTGCTGTTGAAATCATACGAGCAACTACTTGTTAATTTATGTTACATTGACAAGTATACGTATTACATCGGCTTCCACTGCACTGCCAAACGTGTTACTGGGATCGGTCTAAGCGATAGGGTTAGATGAGTTTACATTAATATGCCATCCACAGTTATGACAAGATGTTACAGTACGAATCCTGAGCGTTACACCCAGACCAATGCATTAGCCCAGCGGCTGTCACAACATACGAGAAAACGTCACACAGTCCGAGCTTCGAAATTATGGACTCGGTGTGAAATTCTTGTTCGTTAGAATCTTGTTCACATAATGGCTGACAGGTAAATTGTAAACAAGGACGCAAAAGTAATTCATTTGTAATTGTCAATCAAAATGCATGAAAAGTTACTCATATTGTCTTCCGCATCCACAGAAAAGTTTTCCTACTTGTTTTGTTTATTTTTTATTTAAAAAATGCATGTCAAGTTTTTCTGATTTCCTTTCATATGTATGGAACGTTTGTTTTTCCGATTCACTTTAAACTGCATTTTTCTTAAAATGCATGTAAAGTTACTTCTCTTCCCCTTACAATGCATGGACGGTTACACCCTACTTCTTTATAATGCAGAGAGAGTTATGCGTCCTTTTCCTAAAATACATAAAAAGTTACTGCTTCCTCCTTTGACATGCATAAAAAATTACTTCTCCTTTCTTTAAAATGCACAGAAAGTTACCCCCCCCCCCCCCCCTTTTCTTTAAAGTACATGGAAAATCACTCTTTCTTTCCTTAAACTGCAGAAAAATTTATTCCCGCTTTTCTTTACAATACATGCACATGGAAAATTACTTCCCCTTTCCTTAAAGTGCATAGAAAGTTACTCCCCCTCCCTTAACAGGACGTGGAAAATTACCCTCCCTATCTTTAAAGTGCATAAAAAAAAACATTTGTTCTTGTTGCTCTGTTAATTTTTGTTGCTGCAATAACTTATAAACTGCACAATTAAACAGTGATCCATTATGTCTTTATTGTTCAAATGTTCACGACACAGTGGGTTTCATGACAACAGCAATGCTGCTGATGACCTCACTCACGACAAAACTCATAAAGTTAAATGGAGGAAAGATTGAACTGCATCGCATGAACAGTGGGGGGGATCAGAGCAAGGCTGACGTTCACAGCAAAATTCAATGTTTAACAGTGTCAAAAAAAGGAGTAACGTCTCTCTACATCACGTGTCAAATAAATGAACAAAATAAAAACACAGGGAGTTGTCGAACTAAGGGAGGTATCGAACCCTATTTCGTGAGCACTGCCAAATTCAAAACAGGTCCACCGGATGGCAGAGTAAATATTTTCGATGCAGTTTTTGTCAAACAAGACACTGGCGCTTCGGAAAAAAACAAAGCCAGCAGGTTTTGCCCTTACTATTTGTGATCTTTTGATCTGGGGTCGAGTTTTGTTGCTGATCTCACAGCTAATAATCTATACATCTTTTATTGATGAAGGACATTTGCGGCGACCATAGCCGTTAGATATACATGTAGAGGTTTAACTCTTTGACGCCATGACAATTAAAATCAGAATTTTGAGCAATCATTCCAGATCTAATTTACAATGTTGTTCACCCATAATGCAGCTGTTCTAAACAATCTGGGGATGACAATTTCAACAACTGGGAAAAGTCACGATTTTAATACACAAAAGAGAGAATAGGTAGACAAGTTTGCTTGGACACCGGCGTCTCCGCCTACTCTTCTTCCGATTTTTAACTGCAAGAGTTCTTCTACGTGCATAACGTACACATGAGGGCTCCGAGATATATTTGTCCCTATCCTAGAAGTCAGGGAACCCTTGAGGATCGGACTGAAAAAAATGCAGTCTAATTTTCGATTCACTCCCACCATCCGGTAAGCTTCGAGTTTCGAACCCGCAACGTGGATTTTTCGCCAAGGAGTGAAGGAATGGACGCTTAACTCCACGGACCAAAGCGGCCCCGGTTGTTTCTTGAAATTTGGACAGTTAAGGTGTTAATGCAAATAGTTATCTCGCATGACTGGTCTGTCTGTTGATTGCAGTGAGGCCTATCTGTAAAAACTAAATCTTTTCAGTTCAATTTTCAAATAAGCATCAAAACAAATCACCTACAAAGAGTCTTAGCTAATTTTCATGGAGCGAAAACAAAGACATGCAACCGGAACAAACCACGACCAACTGGTCTCTGTTTGACAGACGAAACTACATTTGAATAGAACAAGGCCGCAAATTCAAAAGGAGATCATCATCATTCACAATATGGAAGAGTAAATATTATGTTGCCATGGTGACCAGTTAACAAAGACCAGAAGAGATTGCCGTCAGCGAAATAAATTCTAGCGTACACTGACGAAACGCCTTAACTTGAAAAATTCTGGTTCAAGAATATCGTCATTTACATTGAATATCGTCATTTAGATTTGTTCTCTTTTAATACAACTAGAAGAGAACCCATGGCCTTCATGGAAGATTATTTAAATATAGGTCAAAGCGATACTGTCTTGCGACTTAAAAGGTATGACAAGCGTACGCACGTCGATGTTGATATGTTAGATGATTAAACTGAATGTTACTCAAAGAAAACGTGTTTTGGTGTTTGAACGTGTCATCCTATCGAACTACAATTCGGTTCAAACATTCTCGCGAATATATTATTCAATTATTATCGCCTTGTTAGGATAACGCCAAACACTGTAAGCTTTTTTCGGCTTTAGGTAAGCAGAAACTTTATGCAACAATGTTGTGTGCCAAATTTCATAAGGATACATTCAATAGTTTTGGAGTCCATAAGCCTTTGATGGGTTTTGTTGCAGATTTATAGTATAGAGATGAAGAAAATGTGAACAAATGCCTGCATAATTTCTGATAGCGATAGAATATGTGAAAAGTTCCACAACATGAGACAAAGTAGCTGAGATAACCACCACGACAGGAGATTGAAAAGCTTACCAAAACCGTAACCATAACCATGAGACAAAACAGAGCAGCCTATTCCGCCCGTCCCAGATACCAATCTGATACCGGTACCCCGAAAATGTGGACGTTCTAGCTCATCGAGAACTATGGCTGGTCTTGCTGTTCTCTTGCCTTTGTGAGAGGAATGGAAACGTAAATAACCGGATTCACATTAAAAAATTGGAGAAAACTGTTGAGTTTTAAGTTCATCCTCAGCATTGTGGCATCGGCAAAAGTTGATAACGGTAGGCGTTGTTTTTCTTTCTTTTTTTTTTTCTACTTTTTTTTTTAAAGTGTAGAACAATGAAGGCATCGGTAAAAGTCTTGTAAGTATGACAGGAAGCATAACATTTTCACAAAATAGTACAGAGATAGAAAGAAAGAAAGAAAGAAAGAAGGGAGAGAAAAGAGAAAGGGAGAACGTATGTGGCAGGAATATAACACTGAAAAAATGAGGAGAGATAGAGGGACTGATAAAAAGCGAGAAAGAGAGGAAGAAAGAAAGAAAGAAAAGGAAAGAATATGTATGACAGAGCGCATAACACTCATCAAAAAAAAAGGAAAGGAAACACACAAAGAATGTGTATATGGCAGGGAGTACAACATTGAAAAAGGGAGAAAGAAAGTTCGAAGGAAAGAAAAAAAGAATATGTTTATGGAAGAAAACATAACATTGAAAAAAAAAAGAAAGAAAGACGAAAGAAAGATATCAAATAAGAAAAAAAAGAAAGAATATATATAGGGCAGGAAGCATAGTATTGAAAAAAGAAACAGAAAAGAAAGAAAGAAAGAAAGAAAGAAAGAAGAAAGAAAGAGGGAGAATTGGTATATAGCAGATAGCATAACACTGAAAAAAAAAGAAAAAAGAAAGAAAGAAAGAAAGAAAAACTAAAGAAAGAAAGAAAACGGCGACTTTGTACCATTATGCATTTCAACTTATCATACTATATGATATCACATGGCCGGCATAACTATGCATTGGGCATGCTTGACAAAGAGCAAGGGAAGGACATTTTGAGGCAAATCTATACAATGGGAACTCCATGACCTCCGCCATAATAGACCTGTGACTATAACTTCTTGGCTGTGAACAAAGTATCGCGTATCAGAAGACAGAATCGGTTTCATTGCCAGTTATCTTGGCCTGTGTTTCGTGCCTGTTGTATAGAGGAGATCAACTTACACCATGCTTTTTTGTGTGTTTGTTTTTGTTCGGAATTGTTCATGGTGCAAATTTCAATTAGCTGGGGTCATGAGGCCAAGTGCACGTAGAATATTGTTATCAAAGACTGCTGGGTTTGCTACATACGTACGCACACGTATGTACATATGTATGTATGTATGTATGTATGTATGTATGTATGTATGTATGTATGTATGTATGTATGTATGTATG